>CM077815.1:55293407-55513407 GCA_039764185.1 Tamarix austromongolica
ACTGAATGAGGAGTGTTATGCTATTTTATAAAATAAATTACCACCTAAGTTGAAATATCCAAGAATTTTTACTATTACTTTTGTGATTGGAAATTTGAAACTTAACAAAGTACTATGTGACTTAGGTACTAGCATAAATTTGACCCCTTTCTCAGTTTTTAAGCATTTGGGTTTAGGAGAACCATAACCCACTAATATGTCTTTACATTTGGATGATAGTTCTATAAATATCCTAGAGGCATAATAGAGGATGCTTTGGAAAAAGTGGATAAATTTATATTTCCTATTGATTTTGTTGTGCTTGATATTGGAAGAGGATCAAAGAACTCCTCTCATTCTTGGTAGACCATTTCTAGCTACAGGAAAGACTCTGATTGATGTCCATGAGGTTAAATTTATTCTTTGATTCCAAGGTAAGGAATTTACATTCAATGTCTTTAAAAGCACGAAATAACCTTTTGAGGTTAACGCTTTCTACAACATTGATGTATTGGAAGAAGCGTATAATGGTTGAGAAAATGTCGTACATGATCCTTTAGAGAGGTGCTTGGTACAATATCAAGGAAATGAAGAAGGAGAAGGAGTCGAAGAGGTCATTCAGTACCTAATAATCCATCCACCTTATGAGAGAAATAGATTAATGCATTTATGAGGATTAGGGAGAGATCAAGTCCAAAAGTTAAAAATATCTATTAAGGAGCCACCAACTTTGGAACTCAAGCAACTTCTCAAACACTTAAAGTATGTTTTTCTTGGTCATAATGATACCCTTCTTATTATTATTTCTTCATCGTTAAATGAGATGTAGGAATAAAATTTGATGAGAGTTCTTAGGGAGCGTAAGATAGCCTTTGGATGGGTCATCACCGATATCAAGGCGATTAGTCCTTCCACATGCATGTATAAAATCCTCATGAAAGATAACTATAAGAAGGTGATCCAACCTCAAAGGTGAATAAACCCAATAATGCAAAAGGTGGTGAAGAAAGAGGTAATTAATCTATTGGATGTAGGTATGATCTATCCCATCTCTACTAACTCTTGGGTTAGTTCTGTACAAGTGGTTCCTAAGAAGGGTGGAATTACTGTAGTTAAGAATGATAATAATGAGCTGATATCTACTAGAGTTGTTATGGGATGTTTTTTTTTGTATTGATTTCAAAAAATTAAATGATTTCGCAAGAAAAGATCATTTTTCTCTTCCATTTGTTGACCAAATGCTTGAGCGTTTAGCAGGATATGAATTTTATCACTTTCTAGATGACTATTCTGGTTATATGCAAATCTCCATATCTCTCAAGGATGAAGAAAAAAACCACTTTTACTTGTCCTTATGATACCTTTGCATATAGGTGGATGCCTTTTGGCCTTTGTAATGTTCCTGATACCTTCCAACGATGCATGATGGCCATATTTCATGACATGGTCAAGAAATTTATAGAAATTTTTATGGATGATTTTTTTATATTATTTGGCTCATCTTTCGATATATGTCTGGATACCTTAAGATTGTTATAAGATGTTGCGAGGATACCAATCTTGTTTTAAATTGGAAAAAATGTCATCTAATGGTGCAAGAAGGGATTGTGTTAGGGCATAAGATCTCATGTAAGGACATTAAGGTAGATAAAGCAAAAATTAAAATTATTAAAAAATTACCTTCCCCAAAATATGTTAAGAACATTCATAGTTTTCTTGGTCACCCTGGTTTCTATAGAAGGTTTATTAAGGAATTCTTAAAAATTTCAAAATATTTATGTGACCTATTGGCTAAAGATTCGATCCTTGAATTTTCTAATGCATGCTTAAAGACTTTTAACACTCTTACAAAAAAACTTGTGAATTATCCTATTATTGCTCTGGATTGGAATCTTCCTTTTGAAATCACGTGCGATGTGAGTGATGTGGCTTTAGGAGTAGTTTTGGGATAATGCAAGGATACTATTTCTAAAAGAATTATGCTACTACCGAAAAAGAATTTCTAGCCGTGGTCTTTGATTTTCATAAGTTTCACCCATACTTCTTGATTAATAAAATTATTATTTATATTGACCATGTTGGTTTGAGATATCTTTTTATTAAGTAAGATGCTAAGCCCAAAATCATGTGATAGGTTTTATTGCTACAAGAGTTTGATTTAGAGTTTAGGGATAAAAGGGGAAGGGAAAATAATGTAGCAGATTATATCTCCCACCTACTATCATCAAAAAAAGGGTGACCCTATTCGTGGCACATTTCTTGATGAGATACTCTATGTAATTATAAATCATCCTTGCTAATATTGCAAATTTGTAACACCCCAAAAATTTACACATATTTTTTTAAAACAATATTTATAAATTAGACCGTAAATTCTAGGGATGCTACCACCACACTTAGTACCAGACCGGTTCACTCCTACCGTTCTATTACTAAGTGCTAAGGTTAAAGAAAACAACTCAATAAACATTAATAGATAGTCTGAATTCATAAATACGGGAATCAGGTACGCACAAGTCTTTATTCAATCCAAAATATGAGGGTAGTTTTTCAGGGAAAAGAAATAACTACATTCATAAAATTATTTATGAAGTGTTCAACATAATTAAAGGAAACTGGGGATAAAATCTCAATGGAAAACCGGCCACGCCACTCCAAAACTGATTCGGCCCAATCATCACTCAGCCCCATCCGATGTCCCATAGACATCAATCATGTCAAAATAAACATCTCCTACCTGCAACAAGTTAGATGGGCCTTCTACTTGTGGGAATGAGTAGCACCCATGAAATGGGTGATCAGTACGCTACGTACTGATTAAGGTAACCGAGCACTAAGGCCAACATATAAAATCACATAAACCATGCATAGGAATAAAAGAACATAAAAACCAACATGATAACATAATAATGAACAATCATTCGGGTAGAGACATAAAGGCCCAATCATAATCCGGATTAATTATTTAATTAATCTTTTATCGGAAGTCGATACACACCATGCATTTTATTAAATCCATGTAAGTACAGGAACACCCCACTATTTTAGCCGGTGGGCCGGTCACTTGCGGGACAAAGTCCACACCATTATTATTCGCTGGTGGATTGGTCACTTGAGGGACAAAGTCCACACCACTATTCCTGACCGGTGGATCAGTCTGGTTCCTGCTCACATAGTGTTCCACTGTAAGTAATTAGTATCTTTTAAGTGTTTTAGTAAACTCTAGTTTATATTTATTAAGCTCGAGTCACCCCACTATTATTGTCGGTGGGCCGATCACTTGCGGGACAAAGTCCACACCACTATTATTACCGGTGGATCGGTTACACATAGGACCTCATGTCCTAACCACTATTTCTGACCGGTGGATCGGTCTGGACCCGGCTCAACAATCTTCCACTTTAAATGATTAATGTCTTAAGTATTTTATTCATAAACTTTCGCCTAGACATGCATGACTAACTCCATGCAAAACCCTAGCTCTAATGCAAACCCTAGCTCCCATGCAAACCCTAGTTCTATGTACCACACTCCCATGCAAACCCTAATTTCCATGCAACATACCACACTTCCATGTAACCCTAATACTGCCATGCAACATACCACATTTCCATGCAAACCCTAATTCCCATGCAACGTACCACACTTCCATGCAACCCTAATACCATGCAACATACCACACTTCCATGCAACCATAATACCATGTAACGTACCACACTTCCATGCAACCCTAATACCCTGTGACATTAATAACATTATGCGAACCCTAACACCATGCAATATTAATACCATCATCATTATTTTGCAACCTTAACATGTATGCCTTAAGGCCACATCACATATCATCACATACAAATAAAACACATGCCATATAACAACCCAAGATCATATGTGAACTCCACATCATATCATATACGACATAATTAATAATGATAACATATAATACATGGCATAAGAAGCACATAATGCATATAAACACACAAATGGCCTTAGTAATACCCTTACCTAATAGGTCACCGGTCTTGGTGCACGCTCCTATTCCACCTAAGGGCTTTGACTGGGCTCACCTATTATGGGGGAAAATACTAGAATTAGCTTCCCTCCTAAAATACTATTAGTTTCTAACTTATCCTAAGTCTTGGTTCTTAATTAACTACACCAAATACTACTAAAATACTATTGTAATTTAAAGTAAAAAGGTGATATAAGGGTTTCTACCCTTCACCAAAATAAAGTTACTATAGGTAGTAGTAGTAGTAATAATAATAATAATAAACTATTACTAATAATAGTAATATTAATAGAAATCTTAATAATAATAATACTCTAAGCCTTAAAATTACAAGGTGGGGTTTCGACCCTACCCCTAAATAATAAAAATACTATTCAATAATATTAATACCATATATTATTTATAATAATATCAAAATAATAAAGATAATAATAATAATAATAATATTATTATTATTATTAATAAAAATAGTAATAATAATACTATAAAGCATATGTGCGAATAATAACAAAATAATTAAGGTCTGTGCCCTTCCAAAATAATCAAAGATAATAATAAAAATAATTATGCTAATAATAATAATAATAATAATGGTAATAAAACATATAATAATTCAAATAATACCTAAACTTCGAAACTAATAACCCTAACTATTTTATTCCTACTCTCTACCCTGCAAAGAAAATTTAGCATTAATGTTCCATCTAATAATAATAATAATAATAATAATAATAATAATAACAATAATAATAGTAATCGAATAACCATAAAAATTTGAATACAAACAGAATAAATGTAAATAAATATAAAGGAAGGTCTAAGAAGGTCTAGGGTTTCACCTTGGGTCGGCGGGGATGGGCAGCATTGGCGGTGGTGCACGGCGGTGGCCGAAAAAAGAGTCTAAGAGGGAAAAAGATGAAGAAAAAGAGGGAAGGAGAAGGGGAAAAAATAAAATAAGGTTATGGTTCGGTGGAGGAGAATTAGAGGGAGTTTTTGGATGGTGTAGTGGGCAATAGAAGTGGCAGACGGCGGCTTAAAGGTTGCGGGGTACAGATTTTTGCAAGATGGGCAGGAGATTTTGCACGGCTGTGGCGGCTCGTGTGAGAAGAATTGAAGGTTTTGGAGAGCTTAGTTAGCTAGAGGGAATTGCAAGCAAGAATTTGGGATGCAGCGGTGGCAGTGAGGTTGGCTATCGGCGGCGGTAAGCTCGTCTGAAGTCAAGGTGGCGCACGGCTGTCTCTTAGGGTTTTCGGGGAGGAAAAGCTTTGAAAACACTCCAATCGAGGCTATTTATAGAAGTTAGAGGGGATATTAGGGTTTAGGGGGTCGGCAGGAGGATGGCCTATGTAGGTTTTGGGGCAGCCGGAGGCAGTAATCGGCCGGCGAAGGATTTGGTCGGATTCGATACTTCGAGAGAAAATAGAGAGAGAAAGAGTGGGATTTGAAGATAAACGATCATGCCAATCTAATGGTCGAGTCAAGAGGGAGAAAATAAAGGGAGAAACGGACGGTCAAAGTCCTCGTGGCCGGCGGTGCCATTTTCGGGGGCGGGAGTTGCAAACTTCGACGACGGGGGAGAGAGGAGGAAGAAGGAGGGAGGGAGAGGTGAACCAGTGGCCGCGAAAGAAAGGAAAAGAGGGGAACCAGGCCGGTTTGGCACGGTTATATTGTCATTAAACGAGACGCAGTGTCTCAGAGAATTAAGGGGCAAAACGCTGCTTCGGGGTGCCGCAACAAGGAGAACGAAACGGCACTGGGTCGCGGAGGTAGGAGAAGGAAAAAGGAGATTGGGCCGCATCTAGGCCCAATCCAGCAAGAAGAAAAAGAAGAAAGAAAGAAGAAAAGAAGAAAAGAAAGAAAAGAGTAAAAAAAAAAGAAAGAGGAAAAAGAAAAATTTAAGGGTTTTGGGTTTACATAAAATATTTAGAATTTTATTGGGTATTTAGAATAAAAATATTTAAATAAAAATATTAAACCTCCTTTTTAGGATAATTTAGGACCTTTAAAAATATTTCTCCTAAATTCCTTTTTAATTAACAAAAAGCCCAATTTTTTTCTTTATAAAAATATTTATAAATTCTTATTAATTTACCCTAAATAAATCCCTCTTATTCCAAATAAAATAATAAATTAAATTAATTTTCCAATAAATCCTTATTTAATAATATATCTCAAAATAAATAATTCTGGGGCATTTCAAAATTACCCTATAAGTGGAATTATTCCTAACGACTTGTCATATCGTCAAAGGAAGAAATTCATGCATGACTTGAGATATTATTTTTTTGATGATCTTAATCTTTATAAAATATATTATAATTAAATAGTAAGGAGATGCATCCCCAAACTTGATTTTCATTCTATTTTTATCTTAGTGTCATAGTAGAGAATGTGTTGGTCATTTTAGACCCACCAAAACCACAACCAAAGTTCTACAATGTGTTTTTTATTGGCCTATATTATTTAATGATGCTTATGCTTTTGCTAAGACCCATGATAGATGCCAAAGGGTTGGTAATATTTCTTGAAAATAAGAAATGCCCCTTATAAATATTTTAGTTTTTGAATTGTTTGATGAGTGGGGTATTAACTTTATGAGACCATTTCCTAAATCTATGAAGAATGAATATATCCTTCTTATAGTAGATTATGAGTCTAAGTGGGTGGAGGATATTCTAACTCCCACTAACTATGTAAAAGTTGTCATAAATTCTTGAAAAAGAATATATTTATGAGATTTGGAATGCCAAGGACTTTCATAAGTGATGGGGGTTCTCATTTTTATAATAAAGCATTTGTTTCTCTCTTGGGTAAGTATGAAGTTACATATAAGGTTGCAACTCAGTATTATCCCCAAACTAAGTAGACAAGTAGAAGTTTTAAACTAAAACATTAAAAGGATATTGAAAAAACGATTAATACTTCTAGAAAAGATTGGTATTTAAAGTTAGATGATACACTTTGGGAATATAGGCGCTTTTAAAACCGCTATAAGAATGTTTCCATATAAACTTGTTTTCAAAAAATCATGTTACCTTCCAATAGAACTTTAGCGTAAAGCTTTTTGGGCTACTCATTTTCTTAGCATGGATATATAGGTTGCAGATGAAAGGAAACTGTTATAATAAAACAAACTTGATGAATTTCAATTAGGTGCATATGAAAATGCTCAAATATACAAGGAATGAATAAATAGGATGCATGATTAAAGAATCACAAAAATAGAGTTTGAGAAAGGACAAGTACTTCTTTTTAATTCGTGCTTACAATTGTTTCTTGTTAAGTTGTGTTCACATTGATCTGCACCATTCACACTAGCACAAGATTTTCCCTCCAGAGTAATAAGGATAAGTAGTTTAGAAAAAGTAACATTTGAGGTAAATGGAGTCTGATTGAAAGTTTATGAAGGTGGAGAGGTTGAGAGCCTATAAAATGTCATATGCCTGAATAGGACTAGAGTCAAGCTAATGACTATAAACAAGCTCTTCTTGGGACGTAACCTAAGTGTGTGTTGAATTCAGTTTATGTTTAATTTTTTATTTTATTTTGATACTAGGCATTTTGATTTTTTTTCTCCTTTTCTTTCGTTTACAAATGCATAACAACTTAAATTGTTTATGAAGGAATTTCAATGTATAAGGGCATACCAAATTTTAAGGTAGGCGATAACCTAAATTGAGCACTTGTGAGGTAACGTAGAGTGGGGACGTGTTTCATGACATAAGCCATGTTGGCCTAGAAGCACATAATTCTCCCCTAGTATTTTTACAATATTGTCATAACCTTTTAGGTATCTTATGTGTGCCCTCACTTATACTTAATTATTATTTTCCTCCTTTGTGTGGATTGATTGTACATTGAGGACAATGTCCTTGATAAGTGGGGGGGGGGAGTTTTGGTTCATTTTTTGTGCTTTATTAATTTGATATGTGTTTATTTATTGATTTATTGATGTTATTACTTTTTTAGTTTTTTTTTCCATGATTTGTGTTTAGTTGAGTCTTTTTGTTTCTTTTTGAGTCCTAGGAGCCCTTAACTAGTTAATAATGAATATATCTTCAAAATAATATCAAAAGAGGATGACAAAATTTAGAAAAAGTCAAGTGGAGATTTTTGTGTGTGTTAATTTTAATGTAGGAAAATCATATCTATGTAATTAGATGTGAATGGAGTAAGAACATGTATGATTTTCTAACCATCAACATAGCATGTTGAGAGTCATCACAACCTGTAGTGAGCTTTTGAGCCATATAAACCTTCTTTTTTGAGTGTTTCACGTAAAATAATCTATAATTTTTTATTTTTATTTTTTAAACCTTATATACACTATTTGGTTTGATCAAATTACTTACCATAGCTCTAATAATGAACTATAGATATTACTAGAACTTGTTCATATGCTAATCAAAGCTTCTAAGTCATAACCGCCCTGATTGAGAAAGTGGTAAAGACACCTTAGGATTTACCACCATATAGTCAGATAGCCTTCTACTCAATTTTTTAATATGTACATGAGTTATAAAATCCTTAGTTAACCACTTTTATCCTTTTACATTAAAATTCATTTCTTCTTCACCCACATTTTTCCTAACCAAACTTAAAACACTTCTCTACCCTTGTTCTAAAAACTAATAGATTTTTTTTATGAGAATTACACTTGCTATTCAAGGTTGTATGTGACCAAAGTGTTAAAGAGCATCTAAAAGAATAATTGTGGGAGGAAAAAAAATTGTGGTCTATATACAAAAAGTTTCAAAAAAATAATAATTAGCTTATCCCTTTATTTTATTTTATTTTGAGAAGAAGTGGTGAAAATGTTGTGAAGGCCCAACATGAAGATATTTGGCCTATTTGATGCTGTGTTATGTAATGAGAAAAGACCTTGATAAGTTCAAATATGTAAAAGGTGTCTCTATATCAACATAATTTTACTATGTTTTAGGATATTTTGTTGAATCCTTATTCCCTTTTTCTTCATAAAACCCTTATATATATCCCAGTTACAACCCTTAAGTCCTATTTTATTCTTGAGATGGCTGACCTTAATCTTTTGGAGATTAGTCACATGAGTCAAGAATATGGTTAAGTCCATTTGGTATGTATTTGATATCCTTCACAAGGTTTTTATCCAAAAAATATGAGCATTTATTGTTGATATCTGTGAGTTGCTAATTATTTTTATCATCTTATCTCATATATTTGAATGTGCTAATACATATGTAACCATGGATCTGAGAGCAAATTAAAAATAAGAGGGTATACCTTTGTGAACATAAATATTAATGTGACTAAGGCATGGACGCATGGTCAGGTTTTTATTTATTATCTTTGTTCTGATCATATTTTTGTGTTTGTGTGTAAACTATATGTTGAAATTAATCCTTTAAATTTTCTAGTGCTAAATCTTAATTAAGTGCTAATCTTGGTGTTATAAAAGTAGAAGATTTTGATACAATATTAGTTAAGAGTGTTAGAAGCGTATTTATCATTTTTATGTGATTTATGTGTGATTTTTTGGGTATATTGTCTGTAAAACCCTCATGAGACCTTACTCGTCTTCTAAGGTTAATCTATGGATTTAAAGAGCTTGTTGCACATGCTAAGTATGATTGTGAGACCTACAAAAGTAGCTAATTAGTTTTTTTTTTAATTTTCTTTATTTCAAATTATATTTTACTTGAGGATAAGTAAAAAGGCTAATTGTGAGGATATTAATGAATATATATTTTTACATATTTTATACCATTTTAATCATAGTTTTTAGTCTTCTATTTGAATAAAATACAAAAAAATAATAATTTTGTGCTTAAGTAATAATAATTTCATATTTTTAGTTATTTGAGCTAAAATGATATCAAATTATGGGTTCAAATTATGAGATACTTTATTAATTTGTTCAATTTTATTATGGAGGTATAATTTTCTTTATATATATATATATGTATATATATATATATATATATATATATATATATATATATAGTTAGTGATATAAAAGAAAGAGAACACGACACGTGTATACATATATGTAAGATAGGGCAGAGTAGGGGCATTAGGGTCAAAAAAAGAAAATAAAAATTAGAAGAAATTGGTGTATATATATACACCACAACCAAAAAAAAGAAAGAAGAGAGTAAAAGGAGGTATGGCTAAAGAAAAAAAAGGAAATAGAGAACGAGGAGGCAAAGGGCAAAAGTCAGGGAAGAATGGCAAGGCTAGACAACAAGAAATGAAGAAAAAATTAAGAGAAGGAGGAAGTTAAAAGAGAGAGTAGGTGGAAAAAAAGGCATAGGAAAGAGGACAAAAGAATAGACGACAAAGAGAGGCACAAATCTTGTGGCACATAAAAATGAAGGAAAAAAGAGTAATGAAAAAGAAGAAAGAGCGGCGATGACTGATGAGAATAAAATTTGTTTAAGACCTATCAATTATCTGAGTATAGTATTCTTTTTGCATTTGATATTAAATATGAAGTTCTATAATTTTATATTTAAATATTTTTAGGTTCATTATTTTATGTATACTTTATATTCTTTAGTTAATATAATTACTTTTATTTAAATTAATAGCATGTTCTAGTTTTATTTTATCAAGTATATGGTGAAACCCTATTATTTATAGTGATAGATTAATTGATTGTTTGATTAATGAATTACTCTATGTGTATTATATTATTGTTCTAGATTGTGTCTAATTAATAGATTAATCACCTTTAATTAACGTTTAACAAGTTGATAAAAGATGTGAGAGTTGATTCTCCACTTTAGGTCAAATATTAGAAATAGGAATTGAATGGGTTGTGAGAATGATTATATAATTTCTACAACAATAGGGAAGGATAAATAATTAATTAAACCTAAAGTATTGTCTTTTGTTTAAATCCTTTGACTAGAAATAGCGGGATTGATAATGGATGATAAAACCACGTAACTTGAGAGAGTGCGCTAGTTATATATTCTTATTGACAAACAGCTAGTAATTGAACGAATCAAATAATTAATTAATTAGTCAGTATAAGTAGATCCAGACTCCTTTTTAGCTTTTATTAATTGATTTTATTTTTATTACATTTTATTTGATTTTATTTTACTTTAATTTAGTTACTTTAAAATTTTTAGTCTATAATTAGTTATTTCTTTATTTGAATTCGATTGCCTAAGCCTAATTAGAGTCTTTGTATTATTATTTAATGTATGTGAGAACGATAATTTGGTTGGTACTCTTAGTGCCCTACATTACTTGCGATTAGTATACTTGTCGATAGGTACATTTAGCCGACATTACAGTACATAAGATAATAGATTTCACTAGACATGTTCACTCTTTTATCTCAAATACTTAATATATTGTGCCAGCCCTTTTACCATCAACAATGCTCTTTTTGTAGATTATGAATAACCCATTCTTTAATAAACTCAAGAAGAGAAGTTGATTGATAAATAACCTCCCATAAAAATGAGTTCCAAGAATACAAGTTCAAAAAGTAATAATATAGGAGGAAGGTGTAGAGTTGGTGGGAGATCCCTCAGGAAAAAGAATGAAATTCATTAGATAGTGGTAAACCCCAAACACTCCTTGGTAGAATATGTTAAAAAAAGAAGAGAAAAGCTTGAGTCATTCAGTCGACAAAAATTAGGTTGAGGTAGACAAGCATAGAGATGATAGAGACTAAGGATATTGGTTTGCCCATGATAGATCCATCTAGAGGATGATAAGAAAAAGGGTGTCAAATACTCTCAAGGCCATAAAGGACAACATGGAGAAATCAAATTTTAGATGGAACACCCCTTTACCAAAATAATCACCGAGGCCTAATATTATATAATATGGATGCCCTATTTAGAGATGTTTGATGATATAACTGGCTTAGAAGATCACCTGACTGTTTATAGGAATTAATGCTTTTGGTAGAGGTCCATGAAGAGTCAATTTGTAAGCTATTTCTTGGTATGCTAAAGGGAAAACTTTGAGACGGTTTGGAAGATAATGAGTCGACTTGATAGACCCATTTCCTCAGTTGACAACAACATTTATTAAGCATTTTGATTCTTATCAAATACCTAAGAAATATTCCTCTTACCTAATTAGAATTATGCAAGGACCCTCAAAGTGTAATACTTTTTTCTTAACTAATCCTAATTTAAACCCTAAATATAAGCATTATATTTTATGTGCAATTATTTATAGGAATTATTGTAGGATATTTTATGTTGAATGTATATTATTATGTGTAATAATATTAGGTATTAAGTTATTAATTAATTATATTAAAATTTTATAGATAATTTGGTTTTTGGACTAGTGACCAACCGATCAAGGGCTTTGAAAGAACAACAAGCTATCCATTTAGTTGGTTTGTGTAAGGGGTCAAACAATCGACATAATGATCTATTTGGCTGACTAGGGCTTTTGTGATTATTTTATTTTGTATTTTTATTTTTTAGCTCTAATTTGATTCATTTTCCTAATATGTTTATATATTTAAGGTTTTGAGTTCATTTTACACCTTTCTCCAAATTTTGGTGAATCTGTTTTGTATTTTCCCTAATTTTCCCTTATTTATTGATCTTTCCTTGATTAAAAATATTTTAATATTGGGAAAATAATTTTTGATCCACAAAATTTTTCCTTCAACCTTCTTGATCATATTATGATTCAATTTTTGTACTCTTTTGAGGCTATTATTGATTTTATTCATAACCTATATTTGCTAGTTTGTGGCATTTTTGAATTTCTTGCACTCAGAACTTCTCTCTCTATTACCCTCACTTTTCGTCTACCAAATAGACCTCCCCCTACTCTGCTAACTATTGACCACCCCATAACTTTTGTCTTGATTATTTGATTTGTCATATCTTTATTGAACCCTTCTACACTCCACCTTCTCTTACACACCTTACTTGAGTGTCCTTTTCATTCAAGTGTAGTGCAATGCAAGACACACCTTGCTAAATTTTCATTACACTTTCTATCCTTTTGGTTTCCATATTTTGCTCCCATCTTTCTCCTCCTTTAGTTACATTTGTTGTGTGTTCTTCTCTAGTCTTTATCCCTTATTCTTGATTCCTAGAAATTTAAGTCCCTCTCCTTCTCTCTTCCTTATTTTTCTCTTGATTTCCACTTCTATAGTTCTCTTATCTAGCCTTTATTTATTTTCCAATAAGTAAAGAAGGTTAATTTGTGGTTAATTCATGAAGTTTGTCCTTTTATTTGCCTTTGGACAATGTGTTCTCCTTTATCTCTCTTTTTTGTTTTGCTTTGCTTTGTTGTTATTTATGATTGTTGTTATGCTCATTATATTTGTATTTTTGAAGGTAATCCAAGTGCTTCTTGGGGTATCCTTAGATAAGGCATATTTTTGTATGTTTTGCTTATCTTGGATCTTGATAATTTCAATGAACTCTTAATATGGCATAATATTTCATATGATCATGTTAGGCTTAGAATCATCTTAGGGTTTAATTCTTATGGGAATTTTGACTCTTGTGATAAAATATGTAATAGCATGCGATATGATTATGTATATGTAAGTTAATAATTTTCAAATATTATATGGGGGAATGTTTATGTTTATTTTTTATGTATATAATTGTTTGTAATTAAATATACAATTATGTAAATGTGATAATAGGTAGAAGTATGATATATTGAATTGTTATTTTATGTGGTAGCCTATCATGGGCATTTTTATCCTTTTGAGACTTTTCCATGCAATGCCATATATTCCATTGTATTCCTTGTATGTTTTGCTTATATTTTGAGGCATAAAATGCTAGTCGAGCATGTTTAGGGTTAGATATGCATGAATTATGATTAATGTGGCTTAGGTAAAAATATGCCTTTTTTACAAGTGTCATGATTTAATTTTCATCATGTGAGTTAAAATTATGACATGATTTATTAGTATGTTAAGCATGCAATTTATGATATGCCAGATACGTATGTTTAAGATTTTATGTTTTTAATATGCTTAAATCATATTTAGGGGCAACATGGTCTCCATTTCTATAATTTTTGATATTTGATAATCCTTATTATAATGCCTAATTTAATTTTATTTAATTATGTCACGATTTTCTTCAAGAATATAAAGGTTTAGTATTAAATTGGCAAAATGGGTATGATTTAATCCCTTGAGTGTTAGTTAGGGTCTGGGAGTTGTTTTTTTTTTATTCTTTTGTGTTGTTTTTGTGCTAACCATATATATTGCTTATTCTTTTTTTTATTATTTTGTGTAGTTTTTAAGTGTTATCTAGTGTTGTTCTCTTTTGAGCCTAGCTATATTTCCTACCTTTTAGTCGCACTATAACATTAGGTTTAGCTTCACATGGAAGAATGGAGCCTTTAATAAGGTTGAATTAATGATTTTACTATGTTTTGAGAAATTGAGGTGTGCCTTGAAGACATACTCTATGATTTAATGATTTGAATTAGTTTTCAGTGACTAAAACTTATCTTGAGGATAAAAGAACTATAGATGTAGCTTCAATATTGAGGATTTGGTGGAGATGACCCATATGAACTCTTTTGGAGTCATTATTCTTATAGGCTTGAGATGTGATGATAGTGATAGTTTTCGGCAACATGGATTTTTTGGAGGAAACATATTAGGGATCTCACTACTTCTTTGAGCCTTCAGTATGTGAATATAAGTGAGATTTCTTGCAAAAGTTTTACAAACACCTGTTGTTTAAGGACTTGTAGATGTTATCTTAGGCTGTTGTATCATTGTAGGTTCTAAATATGGATATTCTATTATCAAAATATCTTATGTATAGGATCATGATGATTTTAGGGGAATATATCTGAGCTCATGTGAGATGACTTTGGGGGTGAGTTGAACATCTCTTAGGAGGATGGTCACTTTGTGGAACCATATGTATTTAGATCATACCATATCCTCTATACTTTATAATTAATTGAGCCTTGTTTGGGAGTTATGGTGTCGTATAGGGCTATCTTTGCTTTTGATGTTCTGCACCCTAGGTTCATTAAGGGAGAAAATTTTGACAGGGGCTATTTTCAGTTGGCTATAAAGCTTTGTGAGATTGATGGAGGGTTAGGCATGAGGGTATTATCGAGTGCTTACTTGGGAGATCTTGTGGATTTATGTATATTAACTCAAATATTCTATGAAAGTGTAATATCTTATATGAGGAGTGGACCTAATGGGTATTGTGGGAGTAAAGCAACATGTATTGTTAGGGATTTATTATAGGAGATCACAACAAGTTTGGTGATTGGGAATAACCTAGATAGGCCTCGATATTTTGTTTTTGTCTGATACTTAGGAGCTTTTGTGAGAATGGAGTTATGGTAACCTCCTTGTATATATATTCTTGTTGTACTATGATTTTTAGCTTCTTTTGTGTTTTAAATTTTTTCCCTTATAGTTGTACTTTATCATTATAATCTTAACCTATTGTAAGCTATCCTTTCATTATGTAATCCCTATATCTTTTGGTAACCTTGTACATGTTGTACCATCTTTACTTTTTTTTTAATCAATGGTTGTGTAGACGAGTGCTTTCTTTTAAACCTTGAGCTACCTTTGTGTTGCTAGTCTAGCTCATATCATGCTTAACTATTTGTGTTTTCTGTGATGTTACTTGTGTTTTGTTATGTTAGCTTAACCTTATAAGGGGATCTTTTTCTTTGTTAAGGTAGTTGTTGTTAAGTTATTTCCTAGTCTTGGAGAATCTGGCAAATCTATTGTGGCTTATTAGGTTATATGGGTGTGCATTATTGTGTAACCATGTGTAATACTACAAATTTAATCTAATCCTAATTATGGGTACTTAATATTTTAACCAAACCTTACTCGTAGATAATTAATATTATAATCATACCCTAATTCTTAAATCTTGAATTTTAAATTAATTCTAATCCTAACCCTAAAATCTTTTTCCCCTTCCACCCTTTTATTTCTCCTTTTTTTCTTTATCTTCTTCTCTTTCTCTGTATTATTTTTCATCCCCTCCTTGTTTATGTGATTTCCTCTTCTCCCAACCAAATCCTCTCCACCAAGCTTCCAGCCTCCACATTACCCATCCCAACTTCATCACCACCACCATCACCTCCTCAAATCTTTGGGATGTGTCATGAAAAATTTGGCCCCAAATCTCCATCAATCTTTGACTCACCATACCCTATGTATTTGTTGTCTCAACTTCTTACACCTCCATAAACACTCTTCTACCTATATACCCCTCCACCCTCTCTCCTTATCTCATTTATCATCTTACCAAAATCTCTCTAGACCTTCTCTTCCTTCCTTCATCTCCTTTGTGTGCCATTCCATTATTGTTTTCCATTTTAATCCAATGAAGCTCTATATATCACTTACACTATCACACAACTCAACATTTGTTGCATCAACTTACACTATCATGCAACTCATTCCATTGTTGTTTTCCATTATCATTTAATGAAGCTTTGTGTATCACTTACACTATCACAAAAATCAACCTTTGCCACATCAATTTCCCTCATAACTCCACACTACAAGAGTTAAAAACCCATGCAACACACCCTTAATTACGTCAGCTTATCATGCAAGACCACCTTCACCCACACCATTACCTCACATTACTCAAGCTTCCTTGCACAACATCCTCATGCAAAAACCACCATTTTTACATCACAACTCACATAACCTAACACCATTTGTATCACTACCTCATGCAAGCCTCACCTAACTACATCACTAGCCCACACAACCACCCTCCAAGCCGCGTCCAACACCTACACAACCACTCCTATAGTTGTGTTACACACCCACATAATCCCCTATTTGTTGCACCACATTCGCACACAACTAGCTGTATTTATGTGGGTTTTTCTCCTTTTCCCATCCTCCTTTGCATTGCCTTTTCATGGATATTTTCCCTAAGTTCTAGTCATGTATGATTCTTTATTTTTTAGGTGATTTTTTGGTAGTATTAAAGGAGGAGTCTTAAGGTTTATACAGGCTTAGAGATTAGTGACATTTTAGGTAAGGATACATGTCATAACTAGGATTATGTATACAATGTGTAAGTTTTTATGAAAACTCATTTTTGGTATTATATGGATAATGTTTTTGTATGATGGAAAAGTGAGAAAAATGTGAAAGCATACGATTATATACATTAATAATTGATAGATCGAATATTTTTTATATCTTTACCCTACTTTGCCTTTATTTTTGTAATTTTGTTCATCAAAAATTACGAGACTTATCATAGTCCAAGTCTCCTATTTTGTTACTACTCTCTTAGTAATTTTTTTTTATAGAAAATTACACATATACACTCAAATCCGAGAAAGTGGTGCATGGAATCAGAGAAAAAAAAAAGAAATATGAAAGGCATTGAAGAAAGATAATCAACCCCACATGATATTGAAGAAGTCAAGAAAGTCAATCAACTAAAAAGAGGAGCAAGAAAAGGGTGTTGCAAGGCTCCTGTACAATTAGATGCACAATCATGCAACCCTTAACCCCTTAGCATGAGAATGAAGGTGTTGCACGACTACAACACAACCTTCTGTACAGCCATGCAACCATCGCACAGATATGCCGAGAAAAAAAACTTTGCACATCCTTAGCACACCCTCAGCACGACCATGTTGGTAGTGAAATTACTGAGAGTGGAGAAGCTGCATGACCAACCTGTGTACCCTTTCATGGTCGTGCAACAGGCAGTTACCACTATGCATGCTAGCATTCCATGTTCCTTTCCACTCGTTTTTCTTCAACAACCAATGGGGAACTAAATGGGTGCTCAATGATAAGGATTAGGAGCTTCTGACTTAATTTTTCTCCATTATTCCTAAGAAAAGAACTCCGTGTAATTTATTTTGAATTCATATGCCAATTTGATTCTTCTAAATTAAGAGTAGACAATTGCGTACCGCAACTTTGCAAACAACTTATTTTATCTTTAATTTACGATTTGATCTATCTATTATCTCTTTCATTATTTATTATATCTACAATATGTATGTCATTTATTTTTATTTTCTACATTTCTTTCAAACCATGAGTGAGCAATTCCTTTTTTTAGGATTGAATTAGGCTCTATTTGGTATCAATATGATGAGTTAAAGTATATCTTGTATGCATGGTTCATAAGTACCGTCTTAATAAAATTTAACTTATATAGATGTTGAATATAACTGAAAGTTTGAAATCAATGTTGAAAATTAACATACCAACAAGAATTCAAATGAGCACGAAAGTAGACATTTAATTCTTAGGGACTATTGAATAAGTTGTATTTAATATATTTAATCTAATTTGTTAGTCATGAAAGCAATCAATGAATTATATTAGATACGTTCTTAGACCTTGAAATAAGCTAGTGAATCACATTAGACTGATTATTTGTAGCAGTTTTGGACCATACTAGGACATATTAATAATTCATTATTGAATACTAAAAATGAGACCGAAGTTTAATGCTAGGTTTTATATCCATTATTTCAGAATCTATAATTTGTTTTTCATTGCATTTTTGTTCATTATTTACTTCCATTTTCTCACTTCATAATGATCAAGATAGATAATATAATAAAAATCAGTAATCAATCATGAAGTTCCTGTGGATATGACCTTGACAAGGTACAACGAAGCCATACGCTAGCGGATTAACACCCATCACGTTTTTAGCACCGTCGCTCAGGATTTATATTTTTATTTGCTTTTGTGCTTTTATTTTCCTTCTTGATAGTTTGTTTTTTTTCTTTCTTCAGGTGCCTTATATGCAAAGATCTCTCTATTTAGGATCTCTAGTTGCATTGAATCTTGAAATTGAGACAACTTTGAGTGAATGAAGAACTTAAGTATGTGAGACAAAAGCGAACACAAGCTTTAAAGTTATGGCTGAAATAGATGGAGGAGAAGAGCAAAACCACTCTTTTAGGGAGTTTGCATCTTCTAATGCATATGGAATACAATCTAGTATTAGAAAGCCAAATGTCACTACCAATAACTTTGAGTTGAAGCCCACATTCCTTAATATGGTGCAGCAAATCAATTTGGTGGAAACCCAATGAAAGATCTAAATTTACACATTTCAAATTTTGTGGAGTACAATGATACTTTAAAGATAGATGGTGTATCAGATGATGCTATCAAGCTAAGGTTGTTCCCTTTCTCATTATAGGACAAGGCAAGGGCTTAGTTGTAGTCACTTCCTCCTGGATCCATCACTACATGGGATCAACTCTCATTTGCCAAGAACTTCCTTCCAAGTAAGATGACTCAATTGAAGAATCAGATAACAACCTTTACATAGAAGGAAGGGGAATAATTATATGATGCTTGGGAGAGGTACAAAGACCTCTTGAGGATGTGTCCGCACCATGGATTGGAAGACTAGTTGATTGTCCACACCTTCTACAATGGCTTTCTCTACAACACTAGGATGGCTATTGATGTTGCATTAGGTGGGACATTGATGAACAAGAGTGTGTGAGAGGCACGATAATTCATCGAAGATATGGCCTATAATCACTTCCAGTGGTTGGGTGAGCTCTCTTTACCCAAAAAGAGCGGGACGTATGATGTTGATGTACTAGATCATCTTGAATCTAAGGTAGATACTTCCAAAGGTGTGCTAAGGAGAGAGGTGAAAGAAGAAAATAGTGAGGTCATCCTTGCCCTCAATTGTCAAAATTGAGGCCTCAAATCTGTTAGAGCCAGCAACTAAAGCCAAATAAATGATAAAAAGGGTTAAGAATTGCTCAAGAACAATTTAGAATTGCATTATCAAAATACCATGCTATTACGGGAAATTACCTAGAAAAATTAAGCTTTAATAAGTAAAGTTATCCTAACCAACAAGTTGATCAGTATTTCTAATGAGTTGACTATTCTACTAACCAGTAGATAGATTCTCCAAAAACATCTATCAATTTGGTCAAACAAAACCCCTTTCCTAAAATGATGAGCCAGCCTATTGGTTCACATAGTTAGTTGATCGATTGATCAAAAAAACTTATTTTATTCAATTTTTCAAACTTTATTCAAATTCATTTTCACCTCAAACCCCATTGTAGTTCCCGAGTAAGATAAAAAAAATTCAAATGTTATTAAACACCATAAATTTCCATTATATACATCTTATAAAAATATAAGGCATTGCAACACTACCCCTTAAAGAGGTTGCATCCCCATATCTTACTAACCAAGATCTAGACACATTATATAAACCACAATAGTTCACACATTACATTTAACAAGGAAAAAGGGGTTACTACCCTCATAAAATAAAAGATCACACCAATATATATCACACTAGAAGAGTAACTTTGGGTATTTCACTTGAATCTCCTCCTTAGCTTCCCAAGTGGCTTCATTGGCAACATGCCATAACCAAAGGACCTTTACTTGGGGGTGTTCATCATGCACCTATCTTAGGTCTTCATGTTTGGAATTCTTACTAGTCATTCTTAATAATTTAGAGGCTCATTAAGCTCTAAGGACTCTAGTTGGATGATGTAAAAAGGATTTGTTTCATGCTTCCTCAACTAGGATATGTGGAAGACATTATGCACACAAGATAATCCACTAATAGGGCTAAAATATATGTAATCTTGCCAATTCAATCTATGATCTCATATGATTCAATATACCTCAAACTAAAGTTACCCTTTTTACCTAAACTCCTTACTCGGTGTGAGAGACCCTCAAAAGGACTCTATCACCCACCTCATAACCATCAACTCATCTTCTTAAATCAGCATAGCTCTTTTGTCCATTTTAGCCTACTCTCATACGGCCTTAAATCAACTGGATCTGCCTTATTATCTCCTTAATCATCTTTGGTCCCAACACAATCATCTTGATAATATTGTTCAAATGCAAGAGACCACGACACTTTCTCCCATACAAGGCCTGAAGAGGTTCCATCTTGATACTTGTGTGGTAACCACTGTTGTAGGGACATGATGTCTCTAGGGACCCCATATAGTCATTCAACGTGCTTCTTATAAGCGTTGGCTAACTACTCAATATTTCATGTCATTTTCATTAGTATAAACACACCTAAATTAATTAGACAATCCACAATATCCTAGATGGAATCAAATCCACTACTCATATTTGGGATACCTACTAAAAATTCCATATATATGTTATCCCACTTTCCTTTTGGAACTTCTAGTGTTTATCCTAGCCTTGTTGGTCTCTTATACTCAATCTTGACCCTTTAACAAGTCAAACATTAGGCAAATAACTTTATAACCTCCCAATTCATACGGGGCAACTAATATACCTTCTTCAAATTCTTATACAAGTTATCCTATCTAGGATGGAAGGAATGAGGAGTATAATAACCTTCCTTTAGGATTTTCCTCTTAAGCTTAACACATACTCACGATATATACCACATACTATGATATATAATGCTACCATCCTCATGCAGCTAAAACCCTTTGGCTCTGCCTTCTTTAATACCCCCACTTGATCCTATTAACCTTAACATCACCAAGTTTATTGGCCCAGATCTCCTCAAAGATTGAAGGTGTGATGTTGAATGACACATTCTTGCCTCTGAACTACTGGTGGTGATCAACTAGATCTCCATCTCTTTGAGCTCTCAGTACAAATGATTTGACAACAAGATCGTGCTAAAGGAATGAGATATCTTCTACATAAGAGAACCGACCACAAAATTAGCCTTATCGTCATGGTAGCTCAATGCCAATTCATAATCCTTGACCAATTCCAACCATTGGTGATGTCCCAAATTTAACTCTCATTGCATGAAAATGTATTTGAGGCTCTTATAATCGGTGTAGAACTTGCACTAAACACTTTAGTGGTAATGCCTCCAACTTTTTTATAGGTGAATATCACCGTAATAAGCTCTAAATCATGAATCGAGTAGTTTTTCTCATGCTATTTCGATGTCGAGAAGCACACGCCACCACTCTCCCATGTTGCTTCAACCTTCAACTTGACCCATGCTTAGAAGCATTGGTGTATACTTCAAAACCATATGACACACTCGATAAGGTGAGTCACAAACATATAAAGTCCTATCATAATGTGGAGATCATACTAAATATATATCATGCTTATATCATATAATTAGATATAAATGCTCTATCATGGTCATATAATGCATCAAAACTTGATACCATAAACGAATAAGACAAATTAGGACTCACCATACTTATCAACATGATATAAACATCATGGATATCAACATACATTTGAGTAAGTAGGTTATTGAACAACTTCTGAGGACTTCTACCATCCATTCACATAACTTCCCATTGGGTATATTTTCCAATATTACATAATCCATTAGGTTGTTTATTCATAAGCATTTTTTTATCTTCCCCTTTCTTTTTTTTTTCTCTTTTTCTTTATCCACATATTTATCCTCATTCTTATTCTTATCATGAAATGGACTATGTATAATGTCATGGTCTTAGATAACATGAAAGCCTATATAAACTAGAGAATATAAAGTCTAGTTGAAGCCAAGTAACCACCAATGTAAATAAAGTTTAGTGAAAGCCAAGGAACCCTAAATGGTCATAAAGTCCAACGAAAGCCAAGGAATAATAAATGGTCATAAATTCCAGCTAAAGCCAAGTAACCACAAACAAACATAAAGTTTAACTGAAGCCAAAAAAACACATAGGTCACTAGACCCTTTAGTATTGAGACCCCCTAGTACATCATTAGCATCTAGAGTAGGTAAGGCATCATGATCTACTAAGATCTCACTTGAAGACAAACCCTAAAAGCACCAATAAACTCTTGAAGGTAAACTAAACCCCATAATCTAATCGAGGATTGAGTAACCCATACCATACCTAGCTCGATAATCTTCCACTTTCGGTGATTAGTGTATTATTTTCCAAGGTTATGTGATCATACAAGGCCCATAAAACATCCAAGTAATACATCCACATATTCATTCTATCTTAACCATTTTTCCCCTTCAACCATATGGTGGGATTTCCATTATTACTTAACCAATATTAATCAACCTATCATAAGAATACATTTTAGGCCAAGAATCCATATTAAATTACCCTTTTAAAGTTATAACATACTTATTTAGGTTTATCAACTAAAGCCTTCTTAAGAACTTATTGAGAATGCCATGAATTATGATCCATTAAATCCATCCATTAGGTTAGTCAATCCATGCCAAAAATTGTTTTCCATCATTTAATAATCATATAGTAACATTAAGGTTTAAAAGAAGAGTGAGAAAAAACCCTAGCCGCTCTCTCCTTTCTCTTTTATGGCTTGCATAGGAGAGCTACCTCCATAACAAGGAAGAAGACTAGTAAGGGTAGTTCTTCATCCCTTAAGGAGTTTGATTCTTCCAATAAAGAATTTTAGGATGTTGGGGAGATGTGATTAATGACGTTCATATTCAACATAGTGCATGTGATATGCATGGAAACCCTACAGATTTACCTTCTCAAAATATGAGTTAAGATGATCCGATAACTAAGAAGTCTGTGATCAATACCATAATAATTGGGGCTAAGGAATATTTGCAATATGTTTCTAAATCGGGTCTGTTATGTAACCCTGGTGGGTTATCCTCCTGAAAGGATAAGGTTATAAGGAATAGGACCCCTCTATTTCTACCCAATTGCATTATGTTCCTCTGTCTCTTATTGGTGATAAAGCCCGTGTAACTTTATAGAAGGATAAAGTAGAGGGTAGATGTGCTGATTGGCAATGGGCGATCGTTGGATACGTTATAAGGTATCGGCCTACTTTAGGATAAATGCTCTGTTTTGTGAGAAGGCATTAGTTTCATATCAAGGAACCAAAGATTCTAATGCATGACCAAGGATTTGTTGTCTTCAATTTTAAATGTAAGGAGGATCGAGATTGGGTGATTGCTAATCCTTGTTGGAATTTTCTGAACAGATAGCTTATCTTGAAGCCTTGGCATAGGAAATTCCAATTCTCTAAGGAATGTTTCTGGGTTTTGCTTCTTTGGGTCAAGCTACTAAACCTTCCCCTGGACTATTGGGATATTGATTCTCTTAGCAAGATTGCTATTGTAGTGGGAAGATTGTTGCAATTGGATGGTATTACCTCAATGGTGATAGAATTTCTAATGCTCGATTGTTGGTGTAGGTGGATGTTACTAAATGCCTTTTAGAATCCCTTGAGATCTTAGACCCTAATGGAGAAATTGTTAAACATAAAGTGGTTTATGAGTGGAGGCCAACTTATTGCAATTCTTGTGATACTAAAGGTCACTCATCTACTAATTGTATGAAAACCAAGGCAGCTAAGCAACAGGTACCAACTTAGCAACAAAAGTACTCCAAGAATTTTAACTCGGCAATTACTCCTATTCAATAGTAGTGGAGGGTCAGGGGTATTCTAATCATGAACATAATACTGTGGCATCTTATTCTAGTAGAGGTATCATAGATCAACTTGCTACTTCTACGGCTAGCCAGGTTCCCTTGATGGATTCGGAGAATAGAGTCTCACCCTTGCAAAAGAGTGAATCCATGTTAGATTATAACATTGACCATATGAGGTGCAAAGGTAAGGGTTTAGCTGAAGATGCTTAGATTATAAATTCTATAATTGATCATATTAATAATAGGGGTTTGGAATGTCTACGGCTTGAATAAGACTTATAAACAAAAGGAGTTGAAACACTGGCTAATAATTAATAAAGTATCCCTTGTGGGTTTGGTAGAGACTAGAATAAAGAAATAGAAGGATGCTATAGTTTATGGAATATTAGGTAATAAATGGGATGTGTTATTCAACTATGCCTATCATCATAATGGCCGGATTTGTTGTATTTGGGACAATGATTTTGGGGATATACAGCTTATTGCTGCATATGAGCAGGCCATCCTGATGCAGGAGCATCTAATGAATCTAATTATTATCATGTTCATCTTAATTATCAAGATAAGGAATAATTAGCTTTCTTAATTTTGGAGCCTATCATGTTAAATATTCTTGATAATTTGTATATGCTTGGTATTGAAAACCATTCAAGTTGTTCTTGTAGGTATGTCACATACTTGCAAGAAGAAGATGTTAATACACTTTAATGTATACAAGTATTCAAATCATGCAAGACCATGGAATACATGGGATGATACTTTACAACAAGAAGATATGGTGATGATTCTCATTAGTTGTATTAACTTATTATAAACCCTAACCCTAAGTGTATTTTATGTAAGTTAGGGTTTGATATAATTTTATGTATGTATCATAGTTAATGATGTAGGAGCATTCATTGAACATAATGATTGTCATATTCATTCTAATCCTCAAGGTATGGAAGATGACTCAACTTTCTTAATGTTGGATCCTATCATGTTAAATATTCTTGATAATTCTAATATGCTTGACATTGAAAAACATTCAAGTTATTCTTGTAGGTATATTACATATTTGCAAGAAGATGATGTTCATACACATTGATGTGTACAAGTATTCCAAAGCATGCAAGACTCTGAAATACATGGGATGATACATTACAACAAGAGATAAAGTGATGATATTAATTATTTTTATAAACTTGTTGTAAACCCTAACCCAAAGTATATTTTATGTAAGTTAGGGTATGGCTATAATTTCATGTATGTATCTTAGTCAATTGTATAGCTTTGTAATATTAATCCTTAGTATCATTTAAGAAATGATATTATGCTTTGTATTAAGGTTAATATGGGCTTAAGTCAACCATGATTAATGGGCTGAATTAAGGAAGAAAACTCGGCTGGTTTAAGCTAGTCACCACCGAGCTTCCTTCTCCTATATATACCCTTTTGTGCGCAACATTTGTAGAAGATTATTGAATGAAAATTTAAATAAAACTTTGAGAAATATAGCTAAATTATAATCCTATTTTTGGGTTCTACATTGATCAAGGAAAATATGGGATAATCCTTCCTCAAAAATCTATCTCAATTTGACACATTTGAAGTTCTTCAAATCTGCCGAATACACCTTCAACTTGTATCTTCAATTGCTTCATCCATAATCCACCAATTCACTTCATTTATTTTGAGTTAGATCATGGGTTAAAGATTCTAATAAAAAATTTGATCCAACCTTCTATTACTTTGATAAAAACCACATCATTTTTGGTATCAAAGCTTCATTTGTTCGAAGCTGATACAACCAGTGATTTTTGTCGACCTGAAATCGTGTTGTGTTCTTTCACCAAGAAATCCATGGATAATCCACCATTTATTTTAATTCTTGATTCTTTATGAACTTATTTAATTGTTCTTGAAGTTATTTCTCGAAGTTCTTGCAATCTTATAACGATCATGTTGCATTTTCCCTCAACTTTCCACATAAAATACCAACAGAGTTCAAAATTCCAGCAGCACCAGTTTGGTTCATCTATTTGCAAAGCTCGTGTGTGCCTCTCCAGCACTTTATTTCTATTGTATTATACTCTATATTAGTGTGTGATCAAGTTTATGACAAACCATTTCAAGTTCTCTTCGTGCAAGCAAGTAGAAACGCACCAAAGTGTTCGACATCCTGGACAACTCCTAATTACCCGAGATTGACCTAGAACTTGCAGGCCCAATATTTGATTTATTTCTCATCAATTTCTGTCAAGAAATTAGTCCATCGTCTACCTCTGGATCTCCTATACATTTTCTATGAAGACTTAAACACGAATCTCCCACTGGAAGGCAATTTTTTGTTGAAAACACGGAAACATGTTCTATGATTTTATGTGAATCAATTTCATATCTGTTATTACTAACCTTTCATTGTTTGTGTGTACCTGCGTGCAGTGGCTATTCTTGGGTCTAAAATATCTCCTTTGTGCCTAGATAAAGACTACAGGTAGTATTTGGTAATTTTTTTAGGATTAGCAATTGGTTTGTGCTTTGTTTGGTTGTAGACAAAACAAATCCAACACCTATATTTGTGGAAGATATATTGTGAGCAACAAGTAGGGTTGTGTGTCAACCTTCACCATGGCTAGTGAAGAGGTGCGTTCCCTGTTTGATTCCATCAAAAGCCTCACCACACGCATGGATTCCCAATTACAAACTCAAAACACACTACAACATCAACTACAAAGTGTGGAAGCAAAGTTGGCCGACCAAGAGAAGTATAAACCATGGCAACCTCAAATGGAAACCACACATGATAGTGTGGAGGGGAGAATGAAGCTGATTTACCATGCTAATAATGGACTTGGACCTTTAAATATTTCTCATCATGAATATGGAGAAGAGGAGGCAAATTATTTTGGCTCAAGCAACCAAAGAAGAGTACCTACATTCCATGTAAGAAATCCACACCATGAAGATCAAGGTATTAAACTTGACCTTCCTGAATTTTATGGTGATTTGAATGTGGAGTCATTTTTTGAATGGTTACATGAGATTGAGGCTATTTTTTAGTTTAGAGAATATGATGATGATAGAAAGTGCAAATTAGCTACTCTAAAGTTCAAAAATTTTGTTCGAATTTGGTATGATAACTTAAAGCGAACTAGAGAAAGACAAGAGAAGTCTAAAATCAAATCTTGGGAAAATTTAAAAAGCACTTAAAAAAGAAATTTTTTCCTAGAGAGTATGAACAAGATATGTATGTTAAAATAACTTCTCTAAGGCAATGCTTATTTAGTGTAGAAGAATACACTAGAGAGTTTGAAAGACTAACCCTTATTTGTGATGTTCATGAAAGAAAAGAACAAAAATGTGCTAGATACTTAGGTAGCTTGAATAACTTAATAAGAGACAAGGTTGATATGTACTTTTATGACTCTCTTGATGACTTGATAAAATTGGCTATGAAAATTGAGAAGACAAACCAAAACTACAAAAGCCTATGTTAAGTCTAATGCTTCTACTTCGACTAAACCCTATTCTAACACCTTTACCCCTAAATCAAAATTTTCATATGATAAAAGGAATAACAAAGATGATAAAGGTAAAAATAAGGTGGTTGAAATAGCTAATAAACAATTTTCAATTGTAAAGGATATGGACATTTTGCTAGAGATTGTCCTAATCAAAGAGCCTTAACCTTACATGAAATAGAAAACATGGAACCATGTAGTGATGATGAATTAGAAGTTAAATCTCCTAATGAAATATTAACTATAGATGAAGAAGAAGAATGATACCCTTTCTTTGTAATTCAAAGAGTCTTGCAAATACAACCTAGTATTACACCTACTCAAAGAGAAAATATTTTTAAAACTAAGTGTAAAATAGGTGATACGGTTTGCAGACTCATAATTGATAGTGGTTCATGTACTAATGTTGCTAGTGAGGCTATGGTTAAGAAAATTTGTTTGGAAACTACTAATCATCCAAAACCATATTCTTTACAATGTTTAAACAAGGATAAAGGAGCTAAAGTAAACAAAAGAGCTTTAATCACATTTTATATTACCGACTATCATGATGAAGTTCTATGTAATGTTTTACCTATGGATGCTTGTGGATTACTTTTGGATAGACCATGGCAATTTGATAGAAAAGTAAATCATGATGGGGTAACTAATGAATATGTGGTGAAAAAGGAAAAAAAATTATATAGGCTCACACCTTCTTTATATGATCATATGCCCTTGAGTGATGATAAAAAGAGATTATTTTTACATGAAAAGGCTATGAAAAAATGTGTAAAAGAAGAAGGAATTTGTTATGCTTTAGTTTCTAAAGATTCTAAACCTTAAAAACAACAACTTGAAAATCCTAATTTGATTAAGTTTCTTGATGAGTATAATGATGTATTTCCTGATGACTTACCTCCTAGATTACCACCTAAAAGAGGTATAAAACATGCTATTGATCTTGTTCCTGGTATGCCTATCCCTAATAAACCAGATTATAGATGTAACCCAGAAGAACTAAGGAATTAGAAAAACAAATACAAGAAATTATGGATAAAGGATTTGTTAGAGAAAGTATGAGTCCTTGTAGTGTTCCTGCTTTACTAGTGCCTAAAAAGGATGGTACTTGGCATATGTGCATAGATTCTAGGGCTGTGAATAATATTACTATCAAATATAGATTTCCTATGCCTAGATTAGATGATATGCTTGATGAAATTTTTGGAGCACAAGTATTTTCCAAAATTGATTTGAGAAGTGGATATCATCAATTAAGGATTAGAGATGGGGATGAATGGAAAACTGCTTTTAAAATAAAGTATGGTCTCTATGAGTGGATGGTTATGCCTTTTGGGTTTTTTAATGCACCTAGATCATTTATGACTTATGAATGAAGTTCTCCCATCTTTCCTTGGTGATTTCATTGTTGTATATTTGGATGATATTCTTGTGTATAGCAAAAATAGTTATGATCATCTAGTGCATTTGAAGAAATTATTTGGTGAGCTAAGGAAAGCTAAACTATATGGAAAACTTGAGAAATGTGATTTTATAATTCCAAGTGTAGTTTTCCTAGGCTATATTATTAGTGGAGAAGGTATTAAAGTAGATCCTAATAATATTAGGGCTATAAAAGAATGGCCTATCCCTAAGAATGTTTATAAAGTGAGAAGTTTTCATGGATTAGCTAGCTTTTATAGAATATTCATTAAGGATTTTTCTACCATAGCTACACCTATTACTCAAATCATGAAAAAGGGTGAATTTTATTGGGGACAAGAAGCTACTCAAGCCTTTGAAACTTTAAAAGATAAACTTTGTCATGCCCCTATTCTATCCTTACCCAACTTTAACCTTCTTTTTGAAGTGACTTGTGATGCTAGTGGAGTTGGAATAGGAGTAGTGCTTTCTCAAGAAAAGAAACCTATAACATTTTTCTCTAAAAAGTTGAATGGATCCAAGCTTAACTATTCGACTTATGACAAGGAATTCTTTGCCATTATATGGAGTCTTGAGACATGGAGTCTTTATTTGAGACCAAAACCATTTCTGTTACATTTGGATCATGAAATTTTAAAATACTTACATAGTCAAAAGAATGTTAATCCGAGACATGCAACATGGGTAAATTTCTTATAATCCTTCGTGTTCTCTGTCAAACATTTAGATGGTAAAGAAAATGTAGTCACTGATAATCTTTCTTGTAGGTCTACATTACTTGTTATGATGGATGTGAAAATCTTAGGTTTTGAAATGATTAAAGAATTATATTCTAATGATGAAGATTTTAAGGACATGTTTAGTGCATGTAAAGACAATGGATACCATGGAAATTATGTCATACAAGATGGATTTTTGTTTTGACTAAATAAAATTTGTATTCCTAGATCTAGTATTAGAGACTTGCTTATCAAGGAAATACATGAAGGTAGCATAGTGGGACATTTTGGTATACATAAAACTATGGAATTATTACAAGAAAATTTCTATTGGCCAAGAATGGTTAAACATGTTCAAGCCATGATAAGTAGATGTTCTATATATCAAAAAATTAAAAGTTACTTTTATATAGGCTTATACACACCTTTAACCGCTCCTGATAAACCATAGGAAGGAGTTAGTATGGAGTTTATCTTAGGGTTACCAAGAACGCAACGTGGTAAGGATTCTATTATTGTGGTAGTAGATCGTTTTTCTAAAATGGCTCATTTTATTCCTTGTAATAAAACCAATGATACCAAGCATATTGCTGACTTGTATTTTAGAGAAATTGTTAAACTTCATGGAATACCTAAAAGCATAGTTTCTGATCAGGATGTCAAGTTTATGAGTTATTTCTGGAAAACCTTATGGCATATTCTTGGTACTAAATTGTTATTTAGCACTTCACATCACCCCTAAACCGATGGTCAAACTGAGGTAACTAATAGAACTCTTGGTACATTATTAAGAGGTTTAGTTAATAAAAGTACAAAAGATTGGGATGTTAAGTTAGCTCATGTAGAGTTTGCTTATAATCGTAGTCCTTCTAGTACTACTCAAACTAGTCCGTTTGAGGTGGTGTATGGTGTGAATCCTAACATGCCTATTAACATGATTCCGTTGAAAAAGGTGAATTGCAAAATTATGAGGCTAAAGAGAGAATAAATTTTTTTCAACAACTTCATGAGAAAATCAAAAATCATATTGAAAAATCTAATTCCAAGTATAAAGCTCAAGCAAATAAGCATAGAAACTTTTATGTGTTTTCTCTTGGTGACTTAGTTTGGTTACATTTACGTAAAGAGAGATTTCCTAATTTACGTAAAAACAAACTAATGCCAAGAGCCGATGGTCCATTTAAAATACTTAGGAAATTTGAAGATGATGCTTATGAACTTGAACTTCCAGATTCTTATGGAGGAATTTCAAGAAAATTTAATGTTGGTGATTTGTCTCCTTATTATTCTGATGAAAATTTGAGGGCAAATTCTTCTCAACTTGGGGAATATGATGTAGGAGCATTCATTGAACATAATTATTGTCATATTCATTCTAATCCTCAAGATAAGGAAGATGATTTAGCTTTCTTAATGTTGGATCCTATCATGTTAAATATTCTTGATAATTCTAATATGCTTGACATTGAAAAACATTCAAGTTATTCTTGTAGGTATGGTACATATTTGTAAGAAGATGATGTTCATACACATTGATGTGTACAGGTATTCTAAAGCATGAAAGACTATGGCATACATGGGATGATACATTACAACAAGAGTTAAAATGATGATATTCATTATTTATATAAACTTGTTGTAAACCCCTAACCCTAAGTATATTTTATGTAAGTTAGGGTATGGCTATAATTTTATGTATGTATCTTATTCAATTGTATAGCTTTGTAATATTAATCCTTAGTATCATTTAAGCAATGATATTATGCTTTGTATTAAGGTTAATATGGGCTTAATTCAACCATGATTAATGGGTTGAATTAAGGAAGAAAACTCGGCTGGTTTAAGCTAGTCACCACCGAGCTTCCTTCTCCTATATATACCCTTTTGTGTGCAACATTTGTAGAATATTATTGAATGAAAATTTACATCAAACTTTGAGCAATATAGCTAAAGTCTAATCCTCCCTTTTAGGTCTACATTGAGCAAGGAAAATTTGGGATAATCCTTCCTCAAAAATCTATCTCAATTCAACACATTTGAAGTTCTTCAAATCTGCTGAATACACCTTCAACTTGTATCTTCAATTTCTTTGTCCATAATCCACCAATTCACTTCATTTATTTTGCATTAGATCGTGGGTTAAAGCTTCTAATACAAATTTTGATCCAACCTTTCGTTACTTTGATAAAAACCACATTAGTTAATTGTATAGCTTTATAATATTAATCCTTAGTATCATTTAACCAATGATATTATGATTAGGATTAAATGTTATATTGGCTTAATTCAACCAAGATTAATAGGCTTGAATTAAGGTTAAGAACCGCCTAATTGAGCTTGTTCAACCGGCTGGAACTTTCCTATATATACACCATTGTACGCATGAAATAACAAGATGAAATATACAGAATTTGAATACACAATCTAGCACAGCTAAACTGCATCTTTCTCTCTTAATTTGAGTCGTCTTTCAGCAAGGAAAAGCCCAGGGCATTACCTTCCTCCATTAATCTCAACCTTCGACATTTTTGAAGCTGATTCAAACCCATCAAACCAACCTGTCTTTACAACCTATTTTTTTCGATTATAATCCATATTAAACCTTCGTTTCTTTTGCTTAATTTTGTGGGTGACATCTTCAACACATCAGCCTTCGATCCAACCTTCCTCTACTTTGATTTACGCATCACATCCTATTACAAGTGATTGAATTAGCCACTGGTATAATGTTGTTTGATACGTTTATATATGCTTTTAATATAGGTGAAGCTAGGAAGGGACTCTGGAACCGGTTGTTACTGTAGAAGGTGGACAATGCACCTTAGATATTATTAGGGGGCTTCAATGTTGTTTTTTATGCTGATGAAAAATACCAAGGAAATAAAGTGAATATGAATGATGTTAATGATTTTAGAGAGTGCATAGTAAATCTCTTGGTTCAAGACTTACTATTCTCAAGGCTCAAGTTTACATTGGTCATCCTCCTTTCCTCACTCTTCAGCTGAACTCCAAACTAATCTTTGCTCTGATCAAAGCCTTAGAGTAGTTCAAGTTCATTCTATGGTGAATCAGCTTATTAAGTAGTTTAAATTTTTTGATATGTGGACTTTTGATCTAAATTTCCTTCCTTTGGTTGCTTCTATTTGGTGTAAACCTTCTACTAATTCTCTTGTCAGCAAATTCAAGAATAACCTATAAGAATTAGTTCATGATGAGACAGTTTAATTGGTTCAAGTTTGGTGGTATCTCTTCAAAGGTACAAGACCAACGAGCAAAACTCAAGACAATTCAAGCTGCTCTTGATCTAGATCCTGCGAATTGCAGGCTACAAGAGGAGGAAAAGCAATGTTTCAAACTATATGAACATCTAGCTTGAAATTTGGTATTAAATGGCTCAATCTAGGTGACTCTAATTCTCATTTCTTTTTTGCTTCTATAAAAGTAAGCTAGCAGAAGAGAATGGTGCATAAAATTCAGACAGTTGATGGATAATGGCTTTATAATGTTGAGGGTGTCAAGAAGGCTTTTCTGGACTATTACAAGGGTTTCCTAGGTTTTGATTCTCCTTCTTCAAGCTATATCTCATAGGCTATTATTGGTATGGGCCCTACTATGTCAGTTGAGCATCAAAACCATTTGTTATAGCCTATATCTAAGCAAGAGGTAAAGGAGGCTCTTTGGTCTATTGGTAACTACAAGTATCCTGGTCTTGATGGGTTTACTGCTGGCTTTTTCAAAGCTTCTTGGATTATTATGGGTGAGGATATTTGGCACATGGTCAAAGGCATTTTCCAATCTATTGTGATGCCTCCTTTCTTAGGCCACACCCTTCTTGCTCTTATCCCCAAATCTAATGTTGCTCAGTGTGTCACTGAGTTTAGACCTATTGCATGTTGCTTAGTTTTATATAATATTTTAGCTAAAATCTTATCTACTTGTTTACAAGTTGTGTAGCTTTATTTGATATATTCCTCTCAAGTAGGTTTTATCAAGGGGAGAGTCATTGGTGATAATATATTACTTTCTCATGAACTGATACATATGTATAAAAGGAGGAGTATTTCACCAAGATGTATGCTTAAGGTAGACATTAGGAAGGCCTATGATTTAGTTAGTTGGAGCTTCTTGGAGCAAATGTTATTAGGGTTGCATTTTCCTATTCATTTTTCCAGGCTTCTCATGTCTTATGCATCTATAGTTAAATATTTCTTGGCATGAATTATGGTGTCCTTGAGCCTTTCCAGTGTAGAAGAGGGTTGAGGCAAGGTGACCCTTTGTCTCCTTACCTTTTTTTTTCATTGTTTTGGAATATTTACGTAGAATGTTGCAATTTTTATGGCACAACCCTGATTTATATTGTCATCAAAAATGTAAGAGATTAAAGATTATTAATTTGGATTTTGTAGATGACCTGTTGGTATTCTATAGGGTTGATATTACTCCTGTTCAATTAATTAAGCAGAAGTCTGATGAGTTCAGTGCTCTATTAGGTTTGCATGATAGCCTAGAGAAGAGTCACATATTTTTCGGTGGTGTTAACCAGTAGGTGAAAACCTTAATCTTAGATGGTTTACATTTAAATAAAGGTAGTTTTCCTTTCAAATAATTGGGCATGCCTTTAGAATCATCTAAATTGAAGTCTACTGATATGGTTGCTTTGGTTTATAAGATCACTAGTAGAGTACAACATAGGTATACTCATCTGCTTTCATATGTAGGGAGGATTCGGCTCCTAAAATCAGTCATTTTTTGGATCACTATGTTCTGGAGTCAAGTATTTATTCTTCCTAAGAAGCTGTTTGGACTGGTAAGGAGATTATAGCCATTTGCAGAAGATTTCTTTGGACTGGTAAGGCCCTTCCTAGTAAAAGGGCCCTTATTGCATGGAAGTATATTTGTTTACCTAAGAAGGAAGGAGTTTTAGGCTTGGTTGATCCCCAAATTTGGAACATTGCTACTATGGGGAAGCATCTATAGAATCTTAGTTAGAAGAAGGATTCTCTTTGGATTAAATGGGTTCATTCTTATTATATTAAGCAGAAAACATATGATCAAGTCCATTTTCCTAGCACTTCTTCTTGTATTATATAGAAATTTTTTTCCCCAAGATCTACTATCCTTCCATGGATTCAGCTACAACAGGAAAGCTTTCAGTTTAGTGTTGATGATTTATATGATTTTTTAAGGACTAAGGATCCAACAGTTCATTAGTGGAAAACTGTTTGGTGTAGTTTTGCTGCCTTGAGACATAAGGCCATCTTCTAGCTTGCTGCTCACTCTCAATTGCCTATTAGAGATAATCAGTCTAAGTTCAATCCTTCTCTTAATGTTCATTGCTACTTCTGTGATCAAGAAGAGAGAATCACTTGACTCTCCAATTTCCTATAATGAGCCATCTTTGGAAGTCTTTTAGGAAGACAATGGGTGGCCGTAGGCTTGGTAACAATTGGTGTGGTGTTCTAAGAGATTTGTCCCATCCAAGAAGGATAGGTGGTGTGACTCTTTAAATATCTCGTGCTCTTTATGCCATTGGTCTTTATAAGATCTAGACATCCAGAAATTCTTATCTATTTTCAAATGTTGATTGGGATTGTTAAAGGACTATTAGAAACATTTCTCATGATTTGTGCTCTATATGTAATCATCCAGATAGGATGGCTAAGTACGGTGGGTATGTATGGTATATAGATAAATTCTATAGGATTGGTTGTAATCTTCCTTTAAGATTATAAAAAATTTCATCTTATTTCAAAAAAAAAATCATATAGTAACATTGGGTATAGCCTCAAAACATATCAAGTCAAGAAGATCAAAATCACAAAATTTGGCCTAACCTGTCAATTGGTTTAGGCTAACTGATTGATCGGTTTATGCCAACTAATCAATAAATTTAGCTTAATCAGACTTGTTTGGCTAAACCTATTGACTATTTTGAAACTAGTTGATCACTTTTACCAAACTAGTTGATGAGTTTAAGCTAAGAGCAACCAAGGTTACCATAAATCAATCGGTCTATAGATTTTGACTAACCAATTAATTATTCTTAGAACAGTCGATCAATTTGGCCTAACTAGTCACTAGGTTTGCTCCTAGACATACATATCAGAAAATTTTTATGTGAATCATATGCTAAAATCTTACCATGCCCTAACCATAACATTATATAGCAAAATACCAATATTTAACAAGATCATAAATTGAATCATGCTTCACTTCCAAGTAAATTGACCCTATTTTCTCTATTATGATGCCTTTTCATTAGGATTCTCAATTAATTTAACATTCATAAATTAGAAGCAAAACTCTCATGCAAGCATATAAAATTAACATCTTGTAGAGTACATTACATCACATGCTTATTTATACCACGTTTCAAAGGTAAGAATGACTTGCTGGATGCTTAGCAAAATTTCCCACGAAAGAGGAAAAAATCAAGCTGAAGATATCAATTTCAAAAACCTTGAAAAATAAAAAATTAGAACTCATAAATCATTGAATACCTTTCATAAAAAAAATGAGTTAGAGAAGAAAATGAACATACCACCTTTATAAGTGAAATAGAAAAGGATTCAACTAAAATCAACTCAACATTCTCCTAAATCTAACTCTTTCTTGCTTAAGGATAAAGCATGAGGAAGATAGAGAAAGGATTGGAAGAGTGAAAATAATTTTAATTTAAGCTCAAAGATGGGAGGAAAATAACACAAGTGATATAAGATTGAGATATTTTAAAGTCTAAAATAAAAGTGAGAAGAAGGGATGATTAGGGTTACTTATTGCCAACAAATTGGTTAAGAAATTAGTGAGGTTATGTAGCAAATCCAAAACCCTAATTTTACTATTCAAATATGAGATGAAAGAGTATATTTATCAAGAATAGAATGACTTATATATAAGATCTCAAATGTTTTTTTTAGAGAATGTAGGTCAAGTTTGTCTATAAAATATTGAACACAATAAGGGAAACAAAAGATCGATGTGAGAACAAAACTCCCATCTGAGAAGGGGTAGTTTAGAATCAAACAATACTTTTAGAGGTGTGCAGAGGATAGAGATGGAAGAAGATAAAAGTGAGGTCATCATCTCCCTCAATTGTCAAAATTAAGCCTTTAGATTTATTTGATCCAGCAACCAAATCCAAAAAATTGATGAAAATGATTAAGAATGACTCAAGATTAGCTTAAAGTTGGATTATCAAAGTTTCAATTTGATATATGAAATTTACTAGAAAAATTGAGCTTCAAAAAGTACTCTAAATAATCAACCAGTTAATTGATTTGGCTGACCAGTCCACTATTCTACAAACCGGTTGATTGGTTCCCCAAACCAGTCAATTGGTGCTATCGAATAATACCCCTTTGCTAAAATTCCGAACAACTCAATTGAACCACATGAAAACTTATTTTAATCAATTTTTCAAAACTTTATTCAAATTTATTTTTTCCTCAAACCCCATTATAGTTCCAAATCAAGATAAAAAATTATCAACTTTTATTAAACGCCATAAATTTCCATTCTATAAATATTACAAATTTATGGGGTATTACAATATCCCAAACTACTTTTCCAATCTATCATTTAATAACCTTTGAAGATGAGCGATAGGAGGTTTATATGGTGGTTGGGGCACATATTTCTTAACCACATGCTCTTTCTCAAAGGTGATATATTTCTCAGTAATCCCATGCTCACTATTATCTTTAACATCCTCAACTTTCCCTTCCACATCCTTAAATTCCTTTATTAAAATGGGACCTTCTAGCTCTTTCCCACACTTAATTCCTATGGAATTGATAGAACCCTTAGGATTAGTCTCCATTTTCCTTAGAATCATTCTGAAGGACCTAGAAGAATAAGAATATTGCTGGGCTACTTGAAAGATTTGCTTTTCTAGTATCTTATTGTGGGTAGCTAGAGAGTCAAACTTGGAAGTCAAGTTATTGATTAAATTACTCATGATCCTACTTTGGTTTCTAAACTACTCATTTTGTTTGCTCTAAAAGGTCTCAAAGCTCTCCAACATTGGCCCTAAACTAGGGTTTGGAAAGGTAGGCAAACTCAATTGAGGATTTTAGAACCCTAAGGGTTTCAAATTCAGTTGAGGGATAGGATTAAGAGGGGTGTTCTTTCATCATCTGGTGGTTAAAGGTAAGAGAAAACATATCTCCTTTTTTGTTGATGTTGCTCACATAGATCACATGGTCTTTAAGGATTACATGAGGGAGTAAGGAAGCAACAAAATTACAATAAAACTATGAGTGACCTGCAACTCCATAATTTCTACAAGTAGTAGAAGTAGATTTCAATATATTCATACTTAATTTATCAAAATTTTGAAATAATGCATCAAATTTAAAAGAGAGGTGATCAAGGGCATCAACGTCATACAAGTTCTTTTCCTCGGTGGAAATGTGCACACTTAACCACTAATTGTGGCTTTGATCCATGTCCTCAATCAATTACTTTGATTTTGGTATGCTTTTATTCATAAAGGTTTCTCCCACTTATGCATCAACAATCAATTTTGTGTTGTAGTTGAGACCATTATATAATGTGTGCATTAATAGTCATTCCTATAATCTATGGTGTGGGTACATCCAAAGAAGCTCCTTATTATGTTTGTATGCATCATAGAGAGATTATCCATTCTTCAAAATGAAACTTGTGATATCATTCCTAAATTGGATCTTCTTTGAAGGAGGAAAGTACTTGTTGAGAAAGGATATTGAAATTTGATAACATATTGTGGTGGATCCCAAGAGAAGTGACATCAACCATGCTTTTGCTCATTGTATAATGAAAAAGGAAATAGTCTCAATCTTATTGCATAAAGATACATGTTTGGATCATCATTAAGATTAACCCCAAACTAATTATGTTCAACCATAGAGAGGAGTGTGGGATCTAGTTAAAAGTTTCAAGTAGAGACATCATGTTTCCTCATATTAGAGTATGACCCATGTGCGTTTGGAGATACAAACTCGTTTAGAGATAATTCTTTTCATTTGTTCTCTTGTGTCCAATCATGATTTCTACACTTGAGCTTGCTTTAGGCTCATGTTCCCACTTCCTTAATTCACTCAACATCCTCTCAATATTGGGATCAATTTAAATGGAATCCCAAATTGAAGAGATTGTTACATATAAGGTACCTAAAAAAAGAAAGGAAAATATCTATCAACCAAATAAAATTAAAAAAAGGAAATAGAAATTAATTCTAGCCAAATTAAAAAGATTCAATATCAATTAGCTGAAGTCCTTGGTAACTTTGCAAAAGCTTGATTCATAAAATCCATAAGTGCACAAACTCATTGTAGCATGCTAATGTTGTATTCCACAAGGACTTCGATGTTGAGTAATAACCTCCACCATTTATGCTATCTAGACTGAGTAATTAGAAAAGGTATGGTAATGAAATTTACTAACAAAATATAATCTCAAAATCAATGGTAATAAAACCGAGGATTCAACTTCAATCTCAACTCTAGCATACACCAATGAATTAATGCAATATCATATAAGCAGTTTGATTGGCTGTAAATGACTAGTTTCACATAACACATTTGCCTATTTTGAGGCCTAAAGGTGTAATTAATCCAACCTATTAACTACTCTTGAGACTAATAAATAAATAAAATTAGACACATTAAGCATCACTTGCTATAACCATCCCTAAGATTCATGTCTACTTTTTTATCATATTATTTCCATTCATATGTTATGTTCCAAAATTAAATCTATTATTTTGATTATATTTAACAACTAAGTGAATCAAATTCTATCAAATTTAAATCAAAACTTTAACATCTAACATATGAAATAGCAAGTAACAACTATCTACATAATACTCATATCAATTTATCGTAATAATACCATAGTAAACTTTATTTAATCCTAAAAAAATAATTTAATCATTCATATGTAAAACCAAATGCTTGTAGTAATCATATTTAACATCATAAAATAAATCAATAAGTGTTAGATGTAGAAGAATAAGTCGTGAGTGATTCTAAAATTGATGAAGAACTCTAGAACTTGATAATTACAATGCTTATAAAATAAAATAAGATCTAGTGAGTGTTAGGATTTGATGTAAACCAATTAAGGGAAATAATAGAAAAATAAAGAAAGTTTAAAGTTTTTCTTCTCCAAACTAGAATTGTTGGAAATAAAAGTTCCAAGGACTTAAAATCGTGCAACTGGGAGAATAATTAGTACATATACTATTAATTTGCACGACCATGTAGTGACCTAGGGTACTTTATGTTATGCCCTAAAATTTAATATTAAATTGTATTGTTTAGTAGAATTATAATATTAAATTAGCTAGGTGTTATTGTATTACTCAAAAAAAGTCTTGCTTACCATACAAGCCTTATATCAAATACAAGATAAAATAATTAAGACTTAAAACATGATAAACAGAGAATAAGATAACTTTCATAAACATAGATAAAGCTTTGAGATTAACTCCAAATATAATATCAAAATATGTAAAAGGGATAAATCATAACTAAGAGTCCCAAAATTTATCTAAACCAAAAGTGTTAACCATATAACAAGAATCTCTTCTTAATCTCGATACATAAGAATCACTAATCTACACATAAGGCATTATATACAGCAAAATCATTGAAAGGGTCCTCATCGACCTGCACAAAAATATTTGAGTCATTTTCTCGTTGGAATAAGCATCACTATTGAAAAGGATGATCAAAATGCGACGTGTTGTGTAAGGTAACCATACAATCTAAGTAAGGGTATAAAAGAGATAAAGCACACATGTGAGTTAATAATAAGGGATGAAAGGTATCTAGTGATTCCATAACTCATTATTAGATATAAAAAATATCCATTCTTTTAGTTACTTTGAGTTTAGGGACCTAAATAATCTTAATCTAGTAGAACATATTGAAGCACCTATCAATGAAGAACACACCTGAGCCACTATTATCATTTGGTGGAATGGACCAAACATATACCAGGAAAACAAAATCCTAACCACAATTCTTAAATAGGTAGAATAGTTTAAAGCACCTCTCATAGAAAAATACACCCGAGTCACTATTATCGTCCAAGGAACGGACAAAACACCTCGGTCCTTGCTAATTTAATCTTTCACTTTAAGTAATTAATGTCTTAACCATTAATAATTATCTTATAATCATATTCTCATTCACCTTTATTTTATATCCCCACTATTCTTAATATGGTGGAATGGACTGATACTTCTCTTAGGGTAAAGCACTCATGAGCCATTATTATCGTTTGGTAGAACAAACCCAATATATACCTCAACCCAACTCGCATGATCTTTCACTTTTAATGATTATTATATTATTCATGTTTGTCTAATCAAGATAATCATGCATGACTCATAAAGATATACGCAACACATAATTGAAAGTTTGTGAGGCATAACCACATAGTTATAGGGGCATTCTCGATGGAAAAGGTCCGAAATTCCTCTAAAAAATCCTAATTTTATAAGGTGAGCATAAATTTACATTTTATTATACTTATGCTACTCATTATTATCCAGAATATTTTGAGTATCATACTTAGCTTATTTAAAATCTATTTTCCTTTTTAAATCACCAAATTCTATATTTTTACCCTTATTAACCAAAATGTCATTCTTTTACGAAAAACCTCGGAATCTTATATTAGGTAACTTATAACTTACTCAACCACCATTTAATCACATTACTTAGGAAATAATTTATAATACCCTCAAACTTATAATGCCATGATTATTTTCCATATTATCATCAAATGACCATAATGCCCTTATGTTAGCCAAAATGCTCATATTTTTCCAAAGAACATACAAGTCCCAATACTGTCAAATTTTAACCTCCAATAATTATGTGAAAGAAAAAAACCCAAATATATATGTGTATACCATGTATCTAGATTCACTCCACCCAAAAATATACACAAAATATTCCTACACATTTTTCTCACTTCCGAGATATCAAATAACAATATTTTTGTAAGAACATCATCCATATAACATTACCAACATGATATTACATACAAAAATACATGTTACACATAAAATCCCTAACTATGATGTATATCCTTACCAAAAAGGATAACGATATCTAAGAAAGTAAGCCTAACACGTCCCCTCTAATATCACTAGAAAATCATCTATGAAAACAATAATAAAACATAATTAGAATTTAAGAATAAAATTGAGGAAAAGATAAGGTAAAGGAGGGTATAAATGGGGATAACAAAAACAAGCGGAGAAGCTCGAGCTGCATGGGATTATGATGGATTGTATGGTGATGTTGGAGTGGTGTTAGAGTGGAGCATAAAATTTTCTAAGAGGGAAGCATTGTTGTGCCCAGGGAAATTTGAAGGTGTAAGGCAAAGCATGTAGTGCATGCATAGGTTTAGATTATGGAACGTGCACTAGGAGTGTGTTGGGTGTGCACGACCATGTGTAAAGCGTACACACTAAGGAAAAAAGGATTTACACAGGTTTTGCACAAAACTGTGAGTATGTAGTGCAAGAAGGCACAAATGGTGTGTGCAATGGCACATGATCATGTGACTCACTAAAAAAGAAGCAAAGCAAGATGAGGAGAGGGAAAAAGAAAGGTGTTGGTGTGGAAATATTATGCGATGATGATGGGGGATGATCGGGTGGTAATGCTGGTTGGATTTCTAAGGAAATGGTGGTGTTTTGTTGTTGGTGGTGGCAAGTGGAGTTGATGGTGGATGACGGCAATGGAAAAAATAAGAAAGGGAAGAGGAGAAAGGAAGGTGGTTGGTGCTAGGATAGTTGACAGAAATAAAGGGATTGAGGGGTTAGTTGGCCATTAAATGAGGAAGAGCTTGGGGGTATATATATACACATTTGCATGCATGTTGCGGAGTGATAGAGAGGGAACACATGGGATGGAGATCATAATCTAGAAAAGGTTTGGGAAAAATTTTCAATAGGCACTTCCCTTGAGATGTGGGAGTTGATAGTGGTAGTGATGAATGTAGGATAGGTAGGTTTAGTGGATAGGTATGGCAGAAGGGATTTGGTTGGGAGGAGAGGGGTTCACATAGGGAGAAGGGGAAAGAAGGAGAAGAAATAGGAAGCTGAAGGGAGAAAAGAAAAGGAAAAAAGAAAAGGAGGGAAAAAATAGAAAAAGGACAAAAATAAAATAAGTTTAGGACTAGGATTAGAAATAGGTCAAAATAATTTAGATTAGGGAATTTTGGGTAAAATTAATGATCAACCATTTGGGGTTAGATTTAGGTTAAAAATATTAATGACCTAAAATAATATTAGAATTAGGTTTAGATTTAGGATAATGGAATTATGGCAAGGTAGGAATTTTCTAAGATTATAATTATTTTAAGATATTAATTACTCAAAATAAATATTAGATAAAATTTGGGGTATTACGTTACTACCCCTTAAACAAGATTTTATCCTCAAATTCAACAAGTTAATGTTGGAGAATAATAGAAAGAGGATGTAAGAAAAGGTGATCTCAATGGTGAATTTTAGTGAAGTTGATACTGTCTTATCGGGTACTACCTCCTTAAAAGAGATAACCCTAAAATCTTACACACATGTGTTGAAAATGTTGGGGTGTGACTCATACATATCCTTTTCTATCTCCTCAATCACCTCTTATACTCCACAGTAGCTTTAGAGAATCTTCACAAGTGGAACTTAGCACATCCAAATTTTGTGTACCTTAGTGTCAAGATTCTACAAGGGTACCTCCTCATACATTAATGAATCATTATGTAATCCCTCAAAATTTTTAAAAAGCCTATAATTTAATAAATAACTTTTATTTGGGATAAATTAGCTTTTAAATCTATTTAATTTAATTATTTTATGGATTTTTGAGTATATAAAATTGGATATAAATATTTAATAAATCAAAATAAATTAAAATTGGATATAAATGTTTAATAAATTAGCTTTTATGGATTTTTGAACCATCACAGCACCCCTTGAGCCACCCTGCAGGCCTTCATTTTCTCCCTCCCTTTTTTTCCTTCTCAGCCCCTCCATCTCGACTCACCTCGGCAGCCCCCCTTCATGGCCTCACTGCCGCAGTAGCCGCCGCTGCCCTTGGCCACCTTCAACCCATTCCCGACCACCGTCTACACCCCCTCTTCACTCCTGCACCCTTCCCTTGTCCTAAATCCTCCCCCATCTACCCTTTTTCCTAGCCTAAAAACCCTAACTCGAAAATAGCCATTTTCCCTCTTTTCACCCACCTTCGAGCCCCTCCCCCTAATTTCTTTGCATACAGCTCATGCTGCATGAGCAGTATAAGCTGCTGCATACTTGGTTATGTTTTTTTAATAAATTTTGAGGTATAATAATATTTTAAGTTAAGTACTTGATTAATTAAGTGTTATTAAGTCTTATGCTTGATTTTTCTTATTTCTAATATAATAAATATTGATATTATTTTTAGGTATTGGTTTTGTTAATCAAAGCTTAAATCTTTAACCAAAATACAGGTAAGGTTCGTTTTTGCTGGAATGAAGGTAATCGTTAAACCCCACAAAAACACATGGATAACGTATATTAGCACATTAGGCTTTTTAATGTGTTATTATGCTTGATATATGTTGTTTAATATAATATATGTGGTTTCGTGTGTTGATTGATAAAAGGAATATGTTTGATTATATGCTATGTATGGAAATATTGTTTAAGGTAAGAGTTTGACTATCAATGAAAATGTTAAGTATTATCCATGTTGTATTATGCTATTGTGATCTTTAATGCATGGTTAATATTTTTGTGAGCCCTAGGGGTATTTTAGTATTATATCTTGTGCAAGAGTATGGCCTAATATATGTGGGTGGTAATAAGTATTATATTAAATATAATAGTTGTGGATGAGCTATTAATATTAATATCTTATGTAGTGATAATAATTTAATATAGGTGGTGTAAAAAGGGGCAAAATGGTAATTTATAAGTGAAAAGGGCAAAATGGTAATTATGTAAGTAAAAGGATAAAGTGGTAATTTTGTGAGTAAAGGGTAAAATGGTAATTTTGTATGTAAAGGGGTAAAATGGTAATTTTTGGAAGTTAAGGGGGTAAAATGGTAATTTTGGAAGTAAGGGGTAAATTGGTAATTTTGAAAGTAAAGGGCAAAATGGTAATTTTAGAAGTAAAGGGGAAAATGGTAAATTGTAAGAGAAAAAGGTAAATTGGTAATTTTGGAGGTGAAGGGGCAAAATGGTAATTTGATAATTAAAGGGTAAAATGGTAATTTTATAATAAAAGGGCAAAATGGTAATTTCATAATTAAAGGGAAAATGGTAATCTTATAATTAAGGGTGAGATGGCAATTTATAAGTGAAAAAGGTAAAATGGTAATTTTGTATGCAAAGGGCAAAACGGTAATTTTGTACGTAAAAGGATAAAATGGTAATTTTATAAATAAAAGGGTAAAGTGGAAATTGGAAAGGAGTAACTTGGTAATTTTGACAATAAAGAAGGCAATTTGGGAATCTAACCAACTAAAGGGTAATTTGGTAATTATGATAATGTAGAAGCGCAATTTGGTAATTATAACAAAGGAGAAGGGCAACTCGGTAATCTAACCAACCAAATGGGAATTATGATAAATGTAACAATTATGAAGGGTGATTAGTGACCTAATAAGTGTGGGAGATAACTTAGTAACCCAAACCGAGTAGGGATGTGGCTAAGAACAACTATGTGTGTGTTATGTGCCTTGTGTGCCATGTGGTATGCCATATTGTGTACTTTATGCTTAATGATTAATCATTTATAGCGCAACTTTGAGTGAATATACGCTTATGTGATTTCCTTATGGCATATGGATGATGATTATATTTTTTGTGCATACGATGTTATGTGATGTGACCCTCTAGGACATGCATGCTAGGATATTTAATATGGTAATGTGGGATGGAAGGATGAAAAAGGAAAAATAGGAAAGTAAGATAACCAAGGGGAAGTAAGTTGGCTAACATAGGTAGGAATGACCTAAATAACCCATGATCCATGAGTGGATGAATAAAAGGGGGCTTAAATAGAATGAATGAGTGATGCAACTCTTGCATGGGAGATTTCTAGGGTTTGTATGGGATGATTATTATGAAAGAATGGGCTAGGATTTGAGCAGCCAACTAGGGTTTTACTGTTACATGTATAATTGGTAAGTATAATTGGGATTTGAGACAAAACTAAATGAGATGAGGTGTGGGATGATAAAAGAAAGGTGGGGCCACATAGGTCCGATTAGGGTTTCAAAGGAAAAACCCTAGGGAGTGATAGTGAGAGAATTTGAATGTCATAAAGTGATGGGTCTCAACCCACACCCTTAGGAGTTGGGTCTTTGTTATGGGTAGATAAAAGGAGGAATGGGTGTCGGGGTGTGATAAGAGGCGCAAAGGTCTCAAGATATGAGACGGGCCCTCTTAGGAGGATAGAAGTAGAGGTCGGTGACATGTATGTCAAAGGTGAAATACTTTCAAATAAGATACGAATAAGACACTAATCAGTTAAAGAGGAAGATTATTGAGCTGGACCCTGACGTGTCCACCAGCGAATAATAGTGGCCAGGAGTTGGGGTGCCCTGGAGACCGATCCATCGATGAATAATAGTGGTCAGGAGCGTTCTACCTTGTATGTATTCCGGTCCACCGACTATAATAGTGGGGGATTCCGTGCTCAGCAAACCAAATGTAATAACGATAAGACATGGGGAAGACGCTAATTACTTACAGTGGAACACCATGTGAGTTGGGGCCAGATCGGTCCACCAGCCAATAATAGTGGCTAGGAGCATTTTTCCCTACATGATCGGTCCACCGGCGAATAATAGTGGGGTTCCCGCACTCACATGGATCTTTATAATCCGAGATGATTGTTTAATGATGGACTAATGGCCTTAAGGCCCTAAAAGTATCGATGGTTCCTTATGACCTATTAATTGACTTATTAAGTATATGAATGTACGAAAGTGAATTTTATATATGCACCATTAATATCTGATTGACTTGTCCAATATGTGAATGTATGGATCCTAATATTATATTTACACCTATCATTATGCATGAATATAGTGGCGTATCGTGTGTTACATTGCAAGCCTATTTTTAAGTGTGTTTTAAATGATTACTCAGTACCGTAGTACTGAAGGGTTCCATTCATGGAGCCCCTACCTATTCAATGGGCAGTGTCCCTTGCAGGTCCTTGTTCAGGAGCTATTCAAGTGGGTAACGGGAAAGAGCATAAGGATTATCCGGGCTTTTAGGATTTCATACTTCCTCTTCTAATGTCTGGTGTAAATGTAACCTTTGTTCTTGTAACCACCATTGGTGGATTATATTCTTATAAAATGTTTACTTACACTACTCTGATTTAAATATGTTTGAATTTCTGGTAAATTGTATTTTACTCTTTTAGCCTTAGCACTTGATACTAGAACGGTATAAGTGAACCGATCTGGTACTAAGTGTGACGGTAATATCCCCAGAATTCACAGTTTTATTATTTTACTTCCGTTAATTCTTTTTAATAAAATAAATTTTTTTAGTAGTGAATTTTGGAGGTGTTACACATTAAGTTCAATTTCATCAGGTTTGATTATAGGGAAAGGATCTTCAACATACTTCCTCAAATTTAAGACGTAGAAGACATCATGACCTCCGACTAACTCTGGTGGAAGTGCCAAATTATAAGATACCCCACTGAATCTATCAAGAATCTCATAGGGACTAATATATCTCAGGCTCAACTTACCCTTCCTACTAAATCTTTACACCCCTTTGGTGAGTGAGACTCTCAAAAAAACTTTATTGCTTGCCTCAAAATTTTCACTATGATACCTTTTATCCCCACATCTCTTTGGTTGAATCTGAAATACCTTAATCATGTCCTAGATCAATCGAACCTACTGAGTCACCTCCTCAATCATCTTTGGTCCAAGCACAACAATCTCGCTAATTTGCTCCATCACAAGGGTGTCTGGCACTTGTGTCCATACAACACCTTAAAGGTTGTCATCCCTATACTAGTGTGATAGATGTTGTAGAAGAATTCCACCAAATGTGGATGATCCTCCCAACTACCTTAGAAGTCTAAAACACACACCCATAGTATACCCTCAAGTATCTAAACTATCTTATGCAATCCTATATAAATACTTTATAGAGGGTGAATAGAGTATTTTATAATAGTAATGCCAAATTAAAAAATTGTGAGAAATAAGTAGAAGAATGGAAAACAATAAACATATAATTTAGAGTGGTTTAAGAATCTCGAAAAGGTTTCTTTACATCCACTACCAAAAGGTTTATTCCTTTAGATTTTGATCTCTCTTTATTTATAGTGGGGGTTTGATGATGTTCACTCCTTGTAACACCCCAAAATTAACAACTAAAAAATTTCATTTAAGCTAAAATGTAAATCAAACATGAATAGGTGTTTTCGTTGTAATTGACATAAGGTTGGCTTACATACTATTCTCACATCAATTATAAGGCGAAAATAATTTAGAATGAATGACATAATAAACATAGAACAAGGATACATCATAAATATAAGTAATAGTTTTGGAGGCTAAATTCAAAAATGAAATCCAAATACATAAAATAAATATCCTCATAGGAAATAACAAAAGGGAACCCATTTTAAAACAATAACCAAATAACATAACTCTCTGATTCCTAAAGCCCATACATGAGATATAATCACTCCACCCCAATCAGCACATCATAAATAGAATAATCGTCTAGTAGGTCCTCATTAACCTACACAAGAACAAAAGGGTTCTCTACTTATAGGAATGAGTAGTACTCATGAAAAGGATGATTAGTACACTATGTACTGAGTAAGGTAACAATATAGTTAAAAAATTTCACACAAGTTCATAAGATCACAACAATAGGTAACAAGAGCATAAGATAATATCATCGATACCAACTTATTTATTCCTTTCCAAATAGTATAATAATAGTGGTATGGTCAATACTCATAATTTTATTCATGTTAAGTTCAGGGACCTCACTATTTTCAACTGGTGAAATGGTAGCATAAATACAGCCCTAGGGAAAAATGCTCCTAGCCAATATTCTCAATCAGTGTAATGGTTCCAATAATGTACAAAACTAAGCCAAAATGCCTTGGATACTATTCTCATCTAGTGGAACAGATAGGTATAATTAGTCTTGGCTCATGTGGTATTTCACTTTAAGTGATTAATATCTTATCAATAGTTATAATCATTCAAATAATTTATTTAATTTGAGTTAAAGGACGCCACTATTCTAAACTAGTGGAATGCTAACCTTAGTACAACCCCAACACAAAACACTCCTATCCACTATTTACAATCGGTGGAATGGTTTCAATAAATATATAACCCTAAAGCATAAAGCTCCTGGCCACTATTCTCGTTTGATGGAATGGACAAGTACAGCCAGTTCTGAATCATATAATCTTTCATTTTAAGTGATTAGTATATTATTTTTAATTCATTACATGGCCACATAAACATACTTAGGCAAGGTACCCATCCTAACAGATATCCCAGAACATGTCCTATTTTCCTTAGAAATCCTAATTTCACAAACCTAGCATGACCCCTTCCCTAGTACTCATTTAGCCCCAGATTCCATACACATACTAAAAAAAATTTATTAACAACATACTCAAAAATCATGGTCTAAATTCGACATCTTACACATGCGATAATAACCTACCCCTAGGGTTACTATTTATATCTCCTATAAAACCCTAATTTTACCATTTAGTCCTTTAGAACTCATATGGCTACTAAATCTAATATAAATTCTCAAAATATTATGTTTGGAATCATATCCCAATATTTTATTTCAACTCCCCCATCTTATACATGCGATAATAGTCTACGTTTAGGTTACTACTCTTATCTCCTATAAAACACTAATTTCACCATCTAGTCATAACTCTTTCTCTAGAACTCAAATGGCTCTCAAATTTTATATGCATAACTAATACTCCAACATTCATATCTAATCCAAATCTTAAGGTCAATATCTAACATTTAGAACATATTATCATGACTCCACCCCTAGGTTTTTCTATTCACACTTAAAGCCTTTCTCCTCATTTATTAGTCATAAACCTTTCATTTTTACTACAAGCATTTTATATAGTGCCCTTAACCTATTTTAAACCATCCAACATCCCAAGGTACACAATATACCATTTTTAACCATGTTGACCAAAATGCGCTTGAGGCCACTAAAATACCCATTTTCCACCAAATCCTCCTACAAATGACCGACACAACCATGTAGGACATGGTAAGCTAACTGTAAGAAGAAAAAAATATATGAGGATAAACAATCCCATCCTACTAACACATATTACACATAAGCATATTCAAAGGCCACCTAAGCTACTCATCCTCAATTCCTCACGAGTTAATATAAGTTTTTAAGTAATTTAGTTTTTTAAAATATGAAATAGACTGATAAAATCAGATAAAGGATTATATAAACACCGAATCTTGAAAACAAGCATGGTAATAAAAAACAAAGCTCTAATACCAACTTGTAACACCCTAAACTTTACTATTAAATTTTTTTATTTTTTAGGGGAAGCATAATATCAAATTAGTTAGATGCTACTATTGTAATCAACATAAGTATAGCATACCATATCGTCATTATATCGAATACCGGGTAAAATAGTTTTGACATAAAATATGATAAATAGAGAATAAGAGAAATTTCATAAACATAGATAAATTTTTAGAGAGTAACTCTAGATGCAATATCAAAACACGTAAAAAGGGATATATCAAAATTAAGAGTCCTAAAAGGTATTCCAACAAAAAATGATAACCGAATAACATAACTCGACACCCAATCCCGATACACAAGAATCACTCCTCCATACATAAGGCATTATATATAATAGAATCATACAAAGGGTCCTCATCAAATAGCATAAAAAATCTAGGTTGTTTACTCATGGGAATGAACAACACCCATGAAAAGGCTGATCATCACTCTACATGTCGAGTAAGGTAACCATATAGTCGAAGAAAGGATACAAAAGAGATAAATCATGCATGCAAGTTAATAATAAGTGATCCAAGGTAAACTCTAATTCCATAACTCAGTATTTGATATAAATAAGATCTATACCTTTATTTATATTGAGTTTAGGAAACCCACTATTCTTAATATAGTGGAATGAACTAAAGCACCTCTTAGAGTAGATCATACCCGATCCACTATTATTGTCCAATGGAATGAACCCTACATTTGCCAAGACACCACACTGCAAACCAATATTATTAAACTGGTAGAACAGTATGAAGTAACACTCAAGGCAAAACATACATGAGCCACTATTATTGTCCAGTGGAACAGACACAACACCTTGGTCCTAACTTATGTAATCTTTTATTTTAAGTGATTAATATCATATCCTTAGTAATATCTTAGAATAATATTCTCATTCACATTGATTTTATGGACCTACTATTTTTAATCTGGTGGAATGGATTGATGCATCGTTTAGGGCAGAATGCTCCTAAGCCATTATTATTGTCCAATGGAATGGGCCTAACATATACCTCAAGGCGAATTACATGATCATTCACTCTAAATGATTAGTATCTTGTTCAAATTATTTTATCAATATCATCATGAATTACTCATGTGTACCATCATTGTTCTCATTCATAGGGTGAAATAGCATCAAACACAAATAATAAGTTACAAGCTATCATATAGTCCTAGTATTTTAGTAATTATATCATGTCCATGTTTTTCAAGGGAATATTTGGCATACTTCTTGGGAGGATAATTGTTGTTACCATAATTATAAGAGGGTTCCATATGAAATAATAGTATTGATGATTGGAAAATGATACACGTTGCAATAACAATAATGGTTCAAATCTTCCGGTAAGGTAATCGTTTGACACTTGACAAACACTCTTTCCACCTTTGCCTTTTATACCCCTAAAGATATTTAAAGCAAAGCAAAAGAGTTCAATTTTCCTTTACAAATTTTAAATAAATGCTTTAACCATTTTCATTAATACTATTCAAATTTTATATTATTTATGATGATCCTATATTTTAGTTATGCTTTGATGCTACAAGTCAAACATATGCTTAGATGACACACCTCCCCTCTATGTTTATGATGACATAAGGCTAATCCTTTTATGTTGCTCTAGCATCTAGATTTATCACCTCAAATGTATAGCTTTGGTCACCCATTTACCTTATTTATTTTCAGCTTCAAATTATAATACCTTGGTTGCATTTTCCCATTATACAATTTTTTACTCTCATCCCCCCTTATATGTTCCCCTCCATATAACAAGGGCTACTTCCTAAATTTGTCTAATTTGAAAGGTTGATTTTTTAATGGAGTGATGATAACCACCTTACAAGTTCCACCCTCAAAAGTAATTTGATATGAATATTTGATTTTTGAAGGGAGTGACGATACATGACTAGTCAACTTATAAGGGTTACTCCCAAAAGTTATTTGATTAGAAGGATTAATTTTTAAAGGAGGTAAGGATAGGTGACACACAAGGGCCTCCCTTAGAAGTTATCTGAAGTAATGGGTTGATTTTTAAAAGTATTTATGGTATGGTTTATTGTTAAACCAAACCACTAGAGCAAGAAATATGGCTGAAGGATAGATGAGGCCCATAAGAGAAGCTACTGAAGCAAGCCCAAACTTTGGGGTCCAAACCGAGCTCATCACCAAGGCCTATGGAGGGTCAATGCTTGGATTAGCCTACAATATCATGGTACCAACCCTATTATGATGGGTAACCCATATGCTATCATTCCCCTTCCCCATTCTCTCATATACTTAACACCAATATATATTGAGTCTCATTAGCCATTTATGGCATATTACCTCTCACTAAATACACTCTCTTTTTACTCTTACTTTTCTTTATTTTATTTCTCTCGCATTCCTTACCGTCTAATCCCCTTAGCTTGCCTTCTCTATGCACAAGTACTAATGAAGTTGGATTTTAAATTTTAAGGTTAGGATCAAAACTCTCTTTGATTTAAATATACTTTGCAAGAATTAATACAAAGGAGTTGTGAATGATGATTAAGTTTATTTTTCAACTATCAAACCTTATTTATAGAGTTCAAAATGGTTAGAGAATTGGAACTAGCCATTAGAGAAAAAAAAGTTCCAAAGGTAGGATGGACAACAAATAAAAATTACATTATTTTGAGTATTGATTTACTACTAAAGAAGGTTGGACATCCTACAAAGACCCCTTTTCAACCACTAGTCATGGTCGGGCATTCACCACACTTGTTCCTCCAAATTTGATTATGCTACCTGCATGGTTGCTTGTTAAGCCTTAAAAAATTTGTTTCAATTTTAAATTGATCGGCATTGAAAAAAAAACCTTTTGTCAAATGATGTTATTTGAAATCAAACAAGTGTAGAAAATTTGAAAATATGTTCAAGATTTTTTTCAAATATAAAAAAGAAATTTTCCCTAAATGCTCAATATGTAAATTAATTATAAATATAAAACCTAAGACTACTACACATGCCCTGAAGCTTAATTTTTTATTTCTTGAGTACACCTATTTCTTCTTTTATGATTTTTGTATTTTATATGTGCAAGTGAAGGCTTATACATGAAGAAAACAAATAAAAATAAAATTCATTTTTTATCATCATAATAAGGTTGATTGACTAGGTAAACAACCTTCTTATACAAGGCTTAGAGATAAGTATGTTAATATTGGAAGAAAATTATAAGATTACACATGATACACTATTCAATTGATATTCCTAAATAATATATTAAGGCTATCGAGGTTCAAGAATTCATTCCAAATTAGGGGATCATTGAAGTTCTAAAGGTTGTTTTTCATTCCTTTGATAGATTTACTTGAACTTAAGTCTGATTTAGATCCTAACTGTAGTCATCCTAAACATGATATGGAATGCAAGTAGTTATTTCGGATCCTTTTATGAGTGTTAACTAATTCCATAGATCAACATGGCCCTTTCCAACATATTTTTTCCTCACCCGCATGCTCCTAAATTTTCTTTAAGATATCACCCATCCTTAGACTACTAAATCTTAAACCACTTGAAATATTACACTAACCCATAGATTCTTATTGCTACATTTAAGGAACTAGTTTAAAATGGATAAGCCACTATCGATGAGTTTTGCTTGACTATATTTTAGTTTTAGGGTTGGTGCTTGGATCAACTATCTCTTAACTTTGTAGCCTAGGTTTACTATGTCCTTGCCTTTCCTGGCGTAAATACCTTGAAAATATGTCTCTTATTTAATTTTCTTGATCTTACACATTTTCATAACTTGAGGATGAGTTTTCAACTAGAAAGAATTATGCAGAATGGCCTACACAGCTATAAGCCCAAGTAAAGAAAGTTATTTAATAGTATTGGGTTAAGAGGAGGTATAGATATTTACTACTCTCCGTACCCCAGAAAAATAGGCTTATTTAGAATCACAAACATAATATGGAAGCATAATTCATGCTCTCATTTTTTCTACAAGAAAGTCCTTGTTAACAATTTACACTTTATATTAAGAGATAATAAATATACTCATAATATGATAATTGCACCCTTAATTGGAAACAATATGAAATTTAATTCATAAGAGAAGACAAATAAAAATTAGGAGTATAAATGAAAATTAGTCATTAATTTTTCAAAATTGACTTTTTTAAAAACAAAAATTTTGAGCTACAAAGACTTCATTTCATAAACTAATAGAGTAGTATATTTGCAGTAAATTTTATTATATTTTTTCTATGTTTACCCCCATATTGGAAATCAATGAAATTACCTTTTTTATATAGAAATTTATGATTCTATTACAAATTGTATATTTTAGATGGTTACACACACACACACACACACAATATCATATTTTAAAATAAGCTAAAATGGAAGCCTAGCCTAGTATAATGGCATGGAGGGAGTAATATTATAATATCATTTAGGGAATAATCTTATTCATTAATCCCTCCAGTTTCAAATAAGTTTTATTTTAGCAATTTGATTTTGATTATAAATAAGTGTGGATTAAGATTTACAATGTAAATTTTAAATCTACTTAACCCTTCAATAACTACTTTTATATCTTTTATGTATCTATCTATATATCTTTCCAACAAAAATCATCATTTCTAATAGTATTTAATATTGATAATTTAATAATTTGAATTATTGTCTTAATTATTATGCTAAAAGCCATAACGACACTTATATAAAGTAGTTGTGATGTATTCTTAGGTGATAGTATATCAATTATTTATGAATATTTCAATTTCCTAATTGTTTCATATTCCTATTACTTGTGTATAGGCTTATATATATGATCCTAGTATATATTATTAATCATACTTATATGAATGAATATTGATTATTAAGATATACAACGTGGGTTTCTTCCTTGTTTCACTTCTTACTTCTGCCATCCTAGCTCCACTTCTTTATCTTCCACTTTCTAATTACCTCTCCCTCTAATAATCCCCTTCCCCTTGTTCCTACCTCTATTTATAAAGGAAATGATTTCCTTAGTTGTTGGGTGTGGGCTCTTCTATCAAGGATAGCCCTAAATTACTAGGGGTATTATGTAGGGGGGGAAATGCAAAGCCCTATATTAGTTAAGATATAAAATAACTATATAGTAACTACATTAATCAAAATCATTAATGTAACAAATTGAAATCATAACTTCAATATTTTTTGTTTCAATATATATCAACTAAGTTTCCATCTATTATTGTTTACATATTAAGTATTTTTATTTATATAATAAATTTATCAAAAATTGTGACCCTTATTTTCTAGGGGGGCTAAGCTCGTGCCTAGTTTCGTAACACTTAGGGTTGACTATGTCGTCTAGTATCCTTATGAATTTGGGAACTTAAGTTCTATTTTGCTTAATGTTGACTTGGTATCTACCTATTGATTAAGCTTGAACCTTATAAAATATGACTTATTTAAATTAAACTAATTTTATTTATTTGGTCTTACTCAATTAGATATGAGACTATTTTAACTTATTAAATATATATGATTTTATTTTTATGTCACAAATAATTTAGAAATATTATTTATTTAGACTTCAATTTGGGGTTGTCTATCTATGTGGCCCCCATAATAATATTTTCACATCAACAAAATGGATATATTAGGTTTTCCCACTTATTTACTTGAAAGAGAACTTGCATATATGTCCATAGATAAATAATATATTGATGTTGTGGAGATTCGTGTGCTAATCACTCTAGTGATCACTTCATGCCTCTCACATATTTTGTCAAATATTGAAGTTGGCTGGTTCTTGGAATTAGTGAAGTGTTGTTCCTATTTCATTTTTTTTCTGTGGAAAGCTTCTACTTGAGCTCTTGCTATAGGACCTAAATCTCCTTACTAAATTTTTGAGCATTTTCCCTTAGGTTTTCATTTTCTTGACATAAGCATAGATTTTATAGGTACAATATACTGTTTAGCTTCTCCATGACCCTTAAAACAAGATCCAACGTAGGTCAGTTTAGTTTCTTACATTATGCATTGATACTTACCATAGATTGTGAATTCAAGCTTCATAGAGCAGAGAATTAGGTTTTGGGTGGAAAACAATCATTTGGGCTTATAAATCTCTTGTAAAAAATAATAAACTAAAAATGAGATGTTGGGTGAAAATGAAATTTTCATCTTTACCTAACTAAGAACATTTATTACGTCTAAACATGATTCATATATATCTTATTAATCATTGATGAGGTATAGAGGTCCAAATGTGAAATGTCCAATTTTTAGAATCTATTGAATATTATAATTATGAAAAAAGTATGTTATTCAAATATTTATCACATTTTTTGATAAAATCTAAACCCTGGTTCTAATTCTAAAATATTTCATTCCATTATTCATATATTTACCCAAAAATTTGTTCCATGAGACTTCCTAGTCTACTTTTAGTTATAAAAATTTTTACCATGTTATTCTAAAGGGAGTTATTATATACACACCTAAAGTGTTAAGATCATACCCCTCAAAACCCCAATTATTATTTTTTTACCAATTTGACCCTTTCATTTGTGCACAACTCTTTTCAACACTTTTTTCTTATTTATTATTTTCCTTCACCTCAATTAAGCACATAATGTTTAATTCTTTCAACCTTGAATATAATAATTATGGAAAAGGATAATGTATCTAATGACTATTTTAGCCAAGATGAACTCAATAAAAATATGGTAAATGGAATTTATTTCTAAAAATTTTGGGTCTGATGAATAAGTTACTCAATAGAAATCACATCTGACAGGTAATTCACCCATTAGAAGGTAAGCCTAATGGGAAAATTACCCATCAAAAGGTAATTATGAAAGGTATCACACCCATCAGAAGGTCACTTTGTAGGTAGCTAGCCTGTTAAAAGGTCACTTTGATAAGTATCTCACCCGTTAGGTCCTAATACTGCTGGGTGATTTACCTAGAATTGGGTAAGATCTTCCAAGGCATTTGTTCATTGATTTTAAACTCTAGTAGGCAAATTCCCTAAAAACCTTCATTCCTTAAATTTTTATTAGTTATGATTATATTTATATATTCCTTATAATTTCATATTGTTAATATTAATTATAGAATCAAGATCTAGTTAATACTAATTAGAGTGAATTATTTGATATAAACAAGATTTTTAATGACCATGATTCATTAATTAGGTGGGCTAAAGAAATTAGAAAGCTACATAATATGGTTTTAGGTATGGAGAGATCAAAAAAATAGGGTTTTGATAAGTTGTGGGAAAGATGGTGCTTATAGAATACAACATTCTATGAATCTAGAAAATATTCAATCTACCAGAACTAAAAAAAAATTTAGGATTCATGGAAGGGAAGATGCTTATGGTGGTAGGAGACTAGTGGTAGAATTTGGAATGTATAATCATAGATTAGGTAATTATTTGTAGGGGCATTTGTTTACTTGTCGATTATCTCCAAAAAAATATGGGTTGGTGTACAAACTAACCCAAATAAATTTCAAACCAAGAGAGATTATTGACAAATTGATAGGGGGTGATTGGGATAATATTGCAACACTTGGGACAATATACAGTGTTAGACATAAGTTCAAGGTATAGATCTTAGGGGGATGTATAGTCATGCAAAATTTACTACACTTCATGGAAACTAATGAATAATTTTTATGGCATCATCATTTACTCAACTCTAATGTGGTTAGAGATATTATATTTGCACACTCAAAGTCTATCACTTTGTTGCATGAATTTCCATATGTAGTTTGTTTGGATTACCTATACAAAACTAATAATTACAACCTTAATTTCTTGGGGGTTAGTGGTTGTGTGTCTAGCGTTAACAATTTTACCATTACCTTGGTATATATGACGAAGGAAAAGGAAGATAACTAAGATTAAGTGCTTAATAAGGTAAAGAAATTGATGGAGCCCCATGAACCAAATATAGTGATCACCGGTAGGGAATTGGAACTAACACAAATAATATTAAAAGTCTTTTCTAATACCCTTCTTAGGTAGATGGCACATTAGTAAGAATATTCTCTCTCACAATATAAAAAGTTTGGAAGTATAGTAACAAAAGAACATTTCTAGGAGGTTGGAGGAAGATTGTACAAGCGACTACAATTGAAGCATATAATAATGAGCTTCTACTTATGTGTGACAAATAGGGAAAATATACACATATGTTATAATATGTGTACAAGACCTAGTTGAATCCATATAAGGAGGGGTTTTTTTTGGTGTGGGTTAATAAAAATTTTCACTTTGGCACTCATACGATCAACAAGTATATTTTTTTTGTTATAAATACATAATTTCATTTAATTAATTACTAAATAATAATTAAGCATTAACTATATTTTAAAATTATAAGCATAGGATGGAAAGTGAACATGGCAAGCTGAAGAAATATATGGCATTATCACATATGATTTTTGACACGTTATGCTCGAAGATCAACACACTGATAAGACTCTAAATTAATGAGGTAAAAAAATATATATAGATTCCAAATTTCTTTATAGATGTCATATTATTTAAGGATCTCACATTTGTTATATGTTTTAGAGCACTAGACTTAATTGAAGAGGAAAGTAAGAGGTCCAATACAGTTGGTCATGAATTCTTGGAATGAAGGTGTTACTTGAGGTTGACATGCGGTCTATAATGTGTATACGAGATATTTCATTACAAATGAGATCATAAACCCATTCTAGTATCGACAATACATCTATTCCAAAAAATATTACTTCTATAAGACAAGAAGAAAAAAAAAATTGTTTGATGATTCAACTATTGATCTATCTATATATCCATTTGCTTCTAACATTATGTCTAAGGTGCAAATAATGCTTGACCATTTTCCATCAAATCTATGATACTATTCTAATCTTATCAATGATATTATCCAACCTACACAAATAAGTATGGTAGAATAAAATTTTCAACAAAGCAAAGGGTGTCCTAGTAATAGCACGGGAAAATAATCATCAAAGTAGGAGCACACAGAACATGCTTATTTAGAATCACCTACAAGGCAAGGTCAATTGGGTCATGGATATGATCGTGCATCTCCTAGTAGATATTGCTCTTCCTTTAGTTGATAGAATCAAGGAAGATATAGTCGTGAGAGGCATAGTACTAGAGAAATTATCATCTTGTCCATGATTTTTTGTATTCCTATGATACTAAGGCAGTAATGCTCCTATGAGTGGAATCATGGTGTGATGTTGTGGGTGATGGAAACTATGTGTTTAGAGCAGTTTCACTACAACTTCTAAGAAAGGAATTTGATGCAGGACCAAACACTCAAGAATTGGCATTCATAATTATGGAACCAATTATTTTTTTTATTTAGAAAGAATCTCCCATAATATTGAAGACAAACGAATGGTTATATTACTAGTTATAGAAAAAACATACCAAACAAGCTACTAGGCGTCTACGTGCATGTGGATGGCATGTATAGAGTGCATGGCCACGTGTATGGGGAGAAAATGTGCAGCTTGGTCATGTATAATTATTAATTTATCTAATTAATTAATGAAGTAGTAGGGTTGGATATTAGTTAGAGCATAAAGTTAGCATAAAGTAGCATAATATCTTTTAGCTTGGTATCTTTTGAATTATGCTTTTTAGCTAAATAGTAGGTTGGCTATATAAAGCCATAAAAGTCACGATCGGAGGTAGAAGTTGATGATCAAGTATTGAAGTTGAATGCAATTTGAATTCTATGTGAGTTAAATTCAAGTTAACCGAATATGTGTGAACGGTTAATCTTGAAAACCTTAATCTCTTTGTCTGTGCAAATTAGAGATTAAGTTCTATCCTTTATACTCTTCATAATCCACATTTTTCTATCCAACACCATCATCTAAACATCATCCAAAATCAAAGCCTAATTGAAACCCTAAACATGTTCTACTATTCAAAACCCTAACCCTAAAATTCAAACCATAACATAACCCTAGCCCCAATTTCAAAGCTAAACCCTAACCCACAAATCATCTTCCAATAAATCCTAACATTCAAATCATCATCAACAACAACACATCATTACTGAATCAACATCATAATTAACTCATCACTTTAAAACCATCATCATTATTCATCCATCACCACCAAATTAACATCATCATATTCGATTCATTGCCATCATCATTCCATCCTATTTAAACACCTTTAACCTTAATTCACCATCATCAAATCTCCATATTAATAACCAAACCCAAGTTGAGCCTTAATCTTACAGAATTGAGAATCTCATCCTCCCACACACATTAGAATTAGAATGGTCAAATGTTAGAGCCACAATATACAGGGAATTAATGGCTCATCATGAGTTATATGAGCATGTATTTGTAGATCCTATTTTTGAAAACATGCAATGCCTAATACATGGGAGGGGATTAGCTCTGATGGAGAAATGATAGCATTAGCCTGACTTTAGATTCCTCTTTGCAATAACATATAATTTCATATTCATTTTTTTTTAGTGTTCATGGGTTAATTACAATTTTACTACAAGTATATACACCTAATGACTTATAACCTGATAAGATCACCATCATCTTAAGTGTCAACAAATTTCTGCACTACATATTGGTATATCTTTTACTCATAATAATTTTGTATACATTTTTTATTATACTATATATGTCTGACACTCATTTTATGATAATTTATATGCTCATAGTTAACTTTGATGAAAAATTCTATATTATCACTTATATCTAATTAGTGGTATAGACATGCTGCTTCAAGCGTATCTAGATGAGAAAAACCATATTATGATAGCAGTCAGTTGTATCATAACACAATGGGTATGATATGAAACCAAGGGGGAGACGTAGGTTGATGATAATGTCCATAATGTAACGAATTTAGTGAAGAACTTTATGTACTTTAAGTATTTTAGTATAGAACATTATATAATGGTGTATGGGTGCCAACCAAAAGGTAAGACTTAGGTTGATGAATTGTGATTAATGTAATGGGAATTTAAATTTAGCATACACACATATTACTCTGAAAATAAAGTTATAACAATCTTAATACAAATTTAAAATTAAAATACAAGAAAAAATAAACTAACTTTCATCAGCATGGGGTTGGTTAGGCTACTCCTCTTTATTAAATGATAGTTTGAGCCTGCCTATGGCAAGTTATGCCTTCTTTAATCTATCAAAATCTTTATCCTTAATAATTATGCCCTTCCTATCTTATTTGAACTAGTAGCAAAACCCACCCATCAATTCATTATTTGTCTCTATGTATGTTCTAATGAATAAGGCATCACTCGACTCTTCGTCTACTGGTATATGATGGAGTACTGAGTAGGTCCAAGGTGATACCAAGGAAGGCAATGAGATAAGGCATCATGTTGATATGTCAATTGATGAAAGTGTGAGCTAAAGTCCAATTGGTGGTGTGGCTAAGCATTCAAAAATAATGCATAGCTAAAGTAAACTACCTTATACTTCTTAATGTTTTCACTTCGACATAATCCATGTACTTGTATGATAGGATAAATCCAAATGAGTTGAGGGTATCCAAACTATCAGGTAACTCAATCTCACATGTAAGGCTCCACAATATTCACAAAGCATTGGTTTCCTTGGTATAACGAATTAAAATGTTTCGTAATCGAATATTAGTTGAATGGTAAGAAATCAATCTACAAAATGCATGTAAAATAGTATTAATTAGCAACTACGAATAACTACAATTGAAAACTATTCAACAAAGTATGTCACACACTTGTTGATCCCTTAGAGAGTTTAGTTGTATCATGTGCTAAATTAGTGTAACACCCCAAATTTTACTATTAAAAACTTGTGTTTTACAGTGGAAGCTTATAATCAAAATACTAACTATTCGGTGTACGTCTAGCTTACCTTACCATATTCACATTAATCATATGGCTAAAATTATTAAAATATGAACCAAGATAAATATAAAACAAGAGAAAATTTATAAATACAAATACAAGTTTGGAAATTTACTCTGAGTGCAATGACAAATACAAGCAAAAAAAGATATCATGGAACTAAGAGTCCAGAAAGATATTTGGGTAAACCATCATCCTAATAACATGACTTTTTGCCTAACTCTCTAGTGCTAAAATAATCACTCCGCCCCATACAATGTATCATAGGCAAAAAAAATTATCTAACTGGTCCTCAATGACCTGTACAAAAGCATCAGGGTCTTTTGCTTATGGAAATGAGCAACGCCCATGAAATAGATGATTAATATGCTACATACTAAGTAAGGTAACATCATTATTGAGTTAGAGATACATCTAAGTACATGCATTCATAGTATAGAATAAGTACACATGCAAACACATAAAATATCACAAATTAAGTACTAAACCAGACCTCTTTATCAGATATAACCATTTCATTCTTTTATTTACATTGAGTTCAAGGACTCTATTATTCTTAAATTGATGGATAGGTCTAAAGCCCCACTCATGGGCAACACACTTGAGCCGTCAGTATCACCTAGAGGAATGAACCCAATACTTCTTAGGGTAAAATGTTCCTAACCCACTAGTTTAAACTAGTGGAATGGTCTGAAAAACCTCTCAGGGATAATACACCTAGGTTACTATTATCATCTGATGGAACAAATCCAACAACTTGATCGTGACTCATATACTCTTACACTTTAAATTATTAATATCTTACCTATCAAGTTATTATCTCAAATCATATTATTATTCGCCATGAGTATAGGGCCCTAATATTCTTAATCAGATGAAATGGACTGAAGTACCTATCAAGGATAACACACCTAAGCAGCTATTATTGTTTGGTAGAACAGACCCATAAAATACCTCAGCTGACTCATGGAATATTTTCCTTTAAATGATTAATATCTTATTTATGATTGATTTATAATTACAAAACATGTTCAAAGTAGGTAAGGCACATATAAGGTCATTTTTTAGGGTTAAGACCCTTATATTTTTCCAAAATTCTAGTTTCACGCTTTTATCATTACTCTTCTTCTATTACTCTTTTGACCACCATACTTAGGAACTCTTCCTAAAATATTAGTATTATAAACATACTCTCATTTCAAGTCCTATATATAAGTTATTGCACATGCCTAATCTCAAAAGTTACTATTCTTGGGGCTTATAAACCCTAATTGTACAATTCCATCATAACTTTTTCTATAAGGCTCAAAAAATCACAAGATTAAATATATATTTCTAGAACACTAATTTTAACAACATATTCTAATTTTGTGGTCTAACTATCCCATTTCACACATATGATACTAGTCTTCTCGTTTTAGGGTTACTATTCCTAAATCAAACAATTTATGTACTTTATTACACTTAGTTCATTCACAACTATTCTAAAATTTTCATATCAATTACTTATCATATTTTAGATGATATAACACATTAAATTACCATGATTCTCATATTAAAATCATATTGACCAAAATGCCCTTGATGATAACAAAACCCTTATTTCATGAAAATCTTATATGTCTAGTAGCATTATTTTTAAATCCTTCATGTATCTCCATATACTTAGTTATACTCACTTCAAACTTATTATAACTTAATAAACCCATGTTACAACCATATGTCACACCAAGGGTTTTCCATATATAATAATGATATCATATAATCTCCACTTACTTATTTTCTATGATATAATATAAAATGCATATCATAGCATTGGCAATCATACATTAAATCACATTATAACAATAACATATTACAACACAAAATCATACATAACACTTAGCAACAAAAATCTTAGACTATGATAAGTATCCTTATAAAAATAACTCCAGTCTCTAAACACGCAATCCTATTCTACCTCTTCCAAAGCCTCAAGAAATTCACCTAAGAAATTATAATAAAATACCATTAGTATTAAAACACATAATTAAATAAATTTTAAGGAAATTTAAGGGTGAAAGAATGAAGGAAAACTGAACCAACTAAGGTGAGTGTTTGGGAAAACTTTACACAACCAAAAAGGCACAAAAAATGGGTTATAACAAGGGGAAAAATATAGCAATGGCACAAGCTATTGTTCGTAAGGGGTGAGAAATGGTAGGGGATGCTAAAAAAAAAAAAGGGGTGACACTAGTTGGAATAGCTGAAGGTGGAGGGTGTGCATTAGTGGGAATAGTCAAAGGTGGAGAGTGTAAGCTACGGTGAAAGTTACCAAATGGTGGGGGTGGTGTTTCTTGGTTGTGGTTGCAGCCAAGGAAAGTAAATAAATGAGGGAGCTATGAGGTATTTGGCTAAAAGGTGGGATGATGCACTGGTGGAAATGATTGTTGGTTAGGAGGTAGGAATGGCAAAAGTGACCGAAGAGGGTAAGGGTGCTTTCGTGATGGATGTCGTTGGTGGTTTTTTTAGGGGGGGTTATTTTGGTGGTAGTGAGGAGGAAAAGAAGGAGGATTAAAATGATGATTTGGTGTTGGAGTTTCTGCAAAAAACAAAGGGAGAGAAAAGAGATGGTTGGGGGAATTTATTGCTGGGTATATATATACATACAGAGAGATGGGGAGAAAGTTGTGATTGGGTGAGATTTCTCAACCTAAATCCTACCTCCATAAGAGTTGGCGAATGGCTTGGAAGGTGATGGGGAAGTGGTGGAGTGATAGAAGCCATTATCTAAGGGAAATGTTTCACGCAAGAAGAAGAGCGAAAAAGAAAAAGAGAAGGGTCAGCTGAAGGAAGAAAAGGAGAAAGAAGAGAAAAAGGGAAAATAAAGGAGAAGATGATAGATTTGGTTTTTGATTTAGAATTGGGTTTATATATTTTAGGTTACGATTATGATAATTAAGGGTTAGAGAGTTAGAGTAAGGTGCAAACATCAGTTTTTTGAGATTAGGATTAGGTTTAGCTAAATTTTAGGTATTATAATTAGGCCATCCATGGACTTAGGGGGAAGCATCTGATGAGATGTATCACACCTCTTCATTACGGCATCGCATGATCAAGTATACATATGAGATTAAATTTGCCAAACATATGGGAAATACTCATAAATCAAAGCATATGCACAACTATAACACGTATATAAACAATTAAACAAATTTTTAACTAATAATTGCGTTTAATAGTTTCATGCAATCACATATCTACTTGCACACAGTTCTAGATATTATCTTAAGTTTCCCATATAAATACACTAAAGTCCCAACTCTAAGGTCCCGATCACCTAACTTACTCAGACTTGCTACTAATTTGAGTACTAATAATGGAGAATAGTTACTAGACTTTTCTACAAAAAGCGTACAAGATAGTAGGTACCAAATATAAAACCAAGCATTAGACTCATTGTCCTCGACACAATCAATCATAAGCTTATCAAAAAATACCATCCAATGCAATTGTTCTTCCATTCACAAAAGCTCACCTGACTAACACTTTAGGTTCACTCCACATGTAGGCAAGCTAACTTCACCACATTACCATCACTAGGTAAATTACATCATGTAGGGTAATTGTCATCTCACCGAATGGAAGATGGAAGTTGTTGGTCTATGGATGCCACCTATCAACAAAAGTGGAGATGATTGGATCATTGTGATGATGGATATATATGGTACATAGATGTGTTAGGCTTGTTCTTTCGATGTAGTCATAGGATACCCATGCCAGGATTATCAACCAGTAGTCTCCTTAAGTTTTTTATCCTTGACTGAACCCTCAACACAAGGCATGGTTCCTACTATAAAAAAATTATTATAATAATGAATTATAGGATGCAAAAATAGAAACCAATATATAATAATAATAATAATTATTATTATTATTATTATTATTATTACCTTAGCATCATTCCATATGGTATATGCCATATGACCCCTAAAAATGGTAAGAATATCTAGAATGAGTGGACCCCATCAGTAGGTCTAATCAATCTTTGATCATTATTTGATGCTGATGATGAAATAGATTCTATTACATGGGCAGGTGTGCTAGTTCTAGCAAAATCTCCCTCATTGAGACCATCATACTTACGGGGATCTTTTCCACGCTCCATTATAGCTCGTACTTTGGCACTAATAGTGATTATCCTCTTCACCACCTTAATAGTAGCGGGAGTAACCTTCCTTAGATCCTTTCATATGCCTCCTCCACTAGCCATCTGTTAGTTATAACAAAAACTTCATTAATAAATATGATGCATTAGTTCATTGATGGTCTAGGGTTTAGGGTTTGGGGTTAATGGTTTAGGGTTTTGGGCTTAAGGTTTAGGGAATGGGGTTTGGGGTTTGTGGCTTAAGGTTTAATTTTTAGTGCTTGCAGTTAAGGGTTAAGTGTTAAGGGTTTAACATTTGGGGCTTAAGGTTTAAGGTTTGGGGCTTGTGGTTTGAGTTAGAGGGTCTTTGGGTTCAAGGTTTCCATGGGTGTACTACTCGTTTGGGGTAAAAAGTGACAAGCAAAGTAACTAGTACAGAAGTAGGCTAATGGGTGAACTTCCTGCTGGAGGAGGCCTGTGATGGATGACTTACCTAGTTGGAGATCATTTCAGTGGATGATTTAGAAATTTGAGGGAGGATGATGGGTGAACTACCCATTGGTAATACTAACTACTGGGTGAACCACCTGTCGCCACCACTATTTTGCCCTCAATCGCCATTGATATCATTTGAAGCCAAGATTTTAACCAAAAATTACTACAAATTCACTAATCTAAGTTTGATCTATGTATACAAAAACTAATATTAGTGAAATGACAACTAAAATGAGAAAATACAAGAATCAAATGTTGAATTTTTAGCTACTTCAAAAATCATAAAAATTGATAATAAAAAATAAAATATTACATAAATTTGGATGTAAAATGCATTAGAATGTTGATTAAAATATCTTGAATTTATGGAAAATTTGAGAAGAAATGAGTGATTGTGTAACTAATTGATATGAGATAGAAGATAGAAAAGAGAGAAATTTGTAAAGAGAGATAGAAGGGATGGGAAAATGAGAATGACAAAATTAGAAAGGAGAATAAATTTGGGAGTATATGGATGTGTGTTTAGTAAAATATGTGTATAAGAAGAGTTAAGGTATTCTAAATTGCTCATATTTGAGTTCCTTAAATTATTCAAAGTCTCTTAGTCATTCTCAAAGTGGTAACCAAAGGTTTTGAAGGAGGAAAACACTTTCGCATCTAAATTATCTTTTCTTCAAGTTTTGTGCCTAAATGTTATTTTTTAATTACTAAAAATTTATAAAACTTTAGGTATTATTATATTTTGATTTTATTGGGTTAAAAATAAATTAAAATTTTGTACTTTTATTTTTATTATTTTCATATTAATTCACTATTTTCTAGCATAATTAGCTATTGAAACCTAGCTAAGATTGGATCATGGCCAACCAATTTTGGGCTAAATAGGACACCCATTTTCCTCTATCATCCACATTGCATGTTCGTGAACCAAACAATCATGATTATTCCCTTAGTCATTGCCTTTCATTATTTCACTCGCATGGTGTGTTTCTCCCTTAGTTTTTCCTTCCTTCACCTATGTGAATTACCCTTCTCCATTGCTTCCCATGTGTGTCACTCCATCCATAAATCCCCCCTTAGTTGTCATCGAGTCATTTTAAAAAAAAAAATATCCCCAATTCATTAAGTTTTAAGACTTGCAATTTAATCATTACATTCCAGCTCATCCACTCCAAATTCACTTTATCCACCTTTTTTATCATGTGTTCTAGTTTCTCCTCCTTATACAATCAATCACTTAGTTATTTTCTTCTCCTTCCATGATCCATTATCAACACCATTGATGAACTATTTGTGAAACTTGAAGCTCCTCCAAAGTTAGATATTTGGTCAATTCTTTCACCTTCCTTTAATCTTTGCTCCTTTGCTTTGAATATTAAAGCAAATAACTTCTTATTTTATCTTGTTTGGTTTAGGATTTGGGGAAGCTTTTGGAGGGGGGATTAAGTGTTAGATTTTATTACTCCTTTTTTAGGATGATTATTTGGTAGCATGGTATTAATGGTTTTTATGAATATTAATGTTCTTATATATGTACCTAAATTGTGGAATATAGTCTCTTGGTTTTAAAAAGGTTGATAATCATATGTATTTTGATTATTTGAATCTCTAATGCAAGATTGATGTTGTAAAAGCATAAAAAAGACCATGGAAGGCCATATATGTGTATTTGGTCGAGCCATATTTTGGGGTACTAGGATTGAATTATGTTGATTTTAACCTTACCATGTAATTCATTGGTTGTTTTAGGTGCAAATTGATATATAATATGACATATTATGGATTAGTATAGCATGATCTATAATATATTAAAGTTTGGTCATGTTTAAGCTAAAGCTTGAAAGTTCATGAATTGTTTTTAAAGCGTTATTCATGTTCATATGCTAACATGTATTAATCACTCACTAATGACATAACTGGTGTTAGCAATAATTAATCATGGTTTTAAGGCATATTGTGGTAATTTTAATATGAAAAAGATAAAAAGGATGAAAATGTTAACATTAGGAGTCAAAGTAAAACCATTGACCATAACTTTAATCATATCATTGATCTTGAATTTGACCATTGATTTTGACTATTGATGATGAATAGTATTTTTTTAAAAATGGTATAGAGCCTTGTTTGGTGGTCTATAACCTAAATATATAATATTTTCCCATTATCCCTTTTATGGTCTCTTGGGATTAAAAAAATTATTTTGGAGATTTCAACAATACAATTTTATGATAAGTTTGTTGTCATCTTTAAACACTTATGTGATACGTGAATGTGATGCATTATGTTGTTTGGTGTAACTGTATAAAACATTTGCATGAATGTTATGGGTAAACGTTATAAATTCCATTGATACAAACATTGCGGGTACCTAAGAAAAAACAATTGATAGAAAGTTTATGGGTAATCATGATAAGACTCATTGATACATACATTATGGGTAAACATAATAAAACCCATTGATGTAATAATTATAGGTATACAAATTGTTATAAAACCCCATTGATATAAGTGTTATGAGTAAACATAATAAAATCCATGGATATCTTTTGAGTTATTGATAAAACCCGAGGGTCTCTAACATTATTTTAGTGGTCTTGTACATTCTCCATTATATGTGATATATACGAATCCTGTAGAGGATGTATACACTTGAGGATTAGGATACCTAGGTTGAGTGGCACTGCCATGGCTAGATGATCAAATTTAGTGGGTGAGCACAACCCATTGGTGAATGACCATGATGGCGGCGGACTATGACAATCTTATTTATTATTATTACATTTGTTTGGCTACCTTAGCATGAGACGTGTAGAGTATAACTCATTGTGACTAAGATTTCATGTGTTATAATTGGTGATATATGCCTTATATGCATAATGTGATTACTATCGCTTGATGTGAGTATGTTTGTATATGATGGCTATACTATGTTCCATGTGAACCATATTTTTGTTTAGTAATTAAATCTTACTAAGTAAATTGCATACTAATGTGTTTGTTATATGGTCATTGTCTATTCAATAGGAAGGTGACAGAGTGTATGTGAACGGTATTTATGCCCTGATGGATGATGACTAAGATTGTCAACTCTCTAGCAATGACTAGTGAGGCTTTCTTAATGAAGAGTGATTTTAGCACAAAGTTAAGTAAACCATCACCTAGATTCTTTTTCCCTCGCATGGGAATGTTTTAAGCTCTTTTAATTATTTAAATTTTCGGTTTAGAACTCTTATTTTGGAATAATGTTGAGTATTTTGTAATCCTAACAGCATCGCATATTTCTTATTCTCCTTGAGAGAGAACTCTTTATGGGTTGTATTATTATAATTATTTTATTATATTTGGTGCTTATATCAATAATATCCTTACACCCAGTATCAGGTAAGTAAATTATCACAACTCTCCTTATGTTGGACTTAAATGGAACGATTTCACCGTCATGTTTAATTTTCACTTTCATGCTATTCTTAAAAATAAAAATTTTTAGTTGTAAAAATTGAGTGTGTTATAATAATATATCTCGTTTCACCTCAATATCTTAAACGAAAAGTATATTATTTCCAAAAGATCCATTAAATCTTGGTGCAAAGGAATCCAAACAAGAAAGAAACTTACCGAAATCTCCACAAAAAACTAGTGAAGTTTCCAAATAGATTTGAGTACTTATGGATACTACAAGAATCGGATAACTCTTCATTTTGGAAAGTGTTGTGTATCATGTGATATCCTAAGCCAGAAGGAACCGCCTTATGATTGCGCAGAAGAATTTGTGGTTTCGAATGAGGTAGTAATATGTGATGCACAGGGATGGCGGTCAGGTACCATCCTCCGTCCCGAAAACGTTTCCTCTTCCGAAAATGTTTCGGGGTTAAAATTTATATTAATATTATTTAATTAATATTTTTAGAAAAAAATATTATTTAATTATTTTTTATTAAAAAAGAATCATTAATAATTAAAATTAACTAATATAGATAATAATTTTAGAAATTTTTTATTCTTCTCTCTTAATTTTAGTAAGTTTAATCTATTTTTAAAAATATATACATATAATATGTGTGTGTGTGTGTGTATATATATATATATATAATTTTTTTATATTTCCTGTCGTCTCCGTTTCTTAACTTTTTTAAAAAAATATTTTTACATTTTTTTTCATTCCCATACAACATTAATAGTAATTTTTTTATTTTTTTATGGGAATCAGTAAAATTTAAGGTTCTGCGTACATTGCTTCCGTTTCGGATTTCAGATTCCCTAATGATGAGTTGTTTTGTGTCATAAGTTCGACATACGTGCAGTTTGATCGTTCGCCCTTCATAGTACTGGATTTGTATCATTAGTTGGACGCATACGTGCAGATTGTATTAGTTTTTAGCCACCACTATATGCTTACTTCTATTAATTATCATATTGACGTGTATATTTTTTCATGGATGTAAAAGATAATTTATTAATCGTGTTGTTCGCAGAAAGAAACAAGTAACTATTTTACCTACCAAGGCCATGTACAATGATAGAGTGCCGATCCATAGAAGGTCAAATCGCTACGTAGAATTTTAGCAGCTCTCCACGTGTTAGATCAATAACGTTATACCCCATCATCATCACCATCACCATCCTCAGCCGTTCTCCCCATTTTTCCGTTATGCTATGTGCTACTTCAGATTACCCCACACCAGCAATGAAGGCGAATGGCTATTTATTTTGGTGACAAACGAACTAAGAGCCAGCACTGTTAATGGCACATTTCTCAGGGTTTCCTACAGCTAAACACTCTTAAGCAAGCCCTCTATTTTCCCTAATCAACCCACCCAACCCCGTCCCATCTGTTATGTTCAAATGCCAATATCGTTCGCATTAAGTCGGAATAGCAGAGAAGCCGGTCAAAGTGATATAAAATGCAAATCATTATTGCTTCGTAAAGCAATGCTGAGTTCAAAACGACTACAATACATTTCATATAGCAAGAAACAATAACACAGCTATAAGCTACATAGTAGAGTTCACATTGCAGTTCCTTTTCATAAGCAATCTGCTGAAGGACATAGGCTAGGCGCCACAGCTGTCACAAAAGAGCTTCACACCAAGGCATTACCAGCCTTGAGGGCAAATATATCATTAAACGCATTCATTCCAACCTCCCCCAACTTTTCACAGTTCTCTGCGAGTGGAAAACGGAAATATTTGAGCATAAACACATACCTATAAACAGAGTGAAATATGCAGCGCACTGCACTAAGCTGCAAATGCTGTTCAAGAAAGACCTAGGTAGTCATTGTTTAATAAGACACCAACTTGAAGGAACTGTCCATAGCATACCTTTTTATGGACAAGGCACAGACATCCAACGGCGCTGTTAACTTCTTTTCCTGATAGTTCATCATCATCTATAACCAGTTTATCTTAAACATCAATTTGCAACAAACAACATGCTTCCTAACAAGGGAGGCAGCTTCTTTAAGACTAAGGCAAGGCTCAGATGATTTGGCATAGTTTCACTACACATTAGCATTCCACCCGGCCCACCTTTGTTACCCATGCCAACATACCTGCCAGCCATTTTCCGCAAAATCATCATCTGCAGCGTATCAAATATCATGGAGGCAGGATGCAGGCATGGCCCAAGGCCCCTCAGCGGGGCCGGGCTAACCCAAGAGCTGCATCATGTTGTTGCTGATGAGACTGCATAATTGAGAAACAAAGTAAATTATTTAAAAGATGGAAATAATAAAATATCAAAAATATCAATTCACAAATTCAAGCAATCATGTACAAAGCTAATAAGGCAGCTGATGAGAATATCAGCGAATGATGTCAAGGAACCTAAACCATAAATAATGCAATTTCCTCCATTCCCATGGTTAACAGGGAATTTCATAGCTTGAGAGATTTGATCATAGAACAGAGGGCATACATACCAGAGAAACCTAACTAATCTTCCTACTCAGATAAATAACAAAGAAATAAGACGGAAGAACACCAGATAGAGCTGCAAGTCATCCAGTAATATAGCAACAAGTAGTATTTTTGCAAAGATGTTGCAAATCAACAGATCTTCACCATGTCCTTCAAGTCAACAGCTAAAACAACGCACATATAACTGCAGCCAAAAACCTTTTGACAGGAAAGATAGTATCTATTTAAACAAGAAAAATGCATGCAATGCCTGTGTGCAGTAGGCAAACAGCCAAACACTACCCTCATGGGAATGACATCTTCCCTTGTAGCCTCACATTTATAGGCGCTACTGTAAGAGAGAGATTTTAATACGGGTCCATATTCAAACAAGGGGGTACTGCCCCAGATCAGCAAGCAAGCAAAAAATATCAAAAAGATTGCATGCCTTTCTAATATAATCTCTAGGGTCCATCAGAAAAAAGAGTTGACTGACATGACACCCTCCTCTCTCCCAAGGTACTGGAAAAGGGATTGATACAAATATACTATACATATTCCCAAGGCCAGATATGGGGAAAATGAAAGTAGAAAAGGAAATTGTACTATACCTGTGAAAAAGGTTGGTGAGTATGCTCATGTGGATGAATGAAAGGCATTCCAGGATGCTGACATGGATATGGTGAGGAATGCATATAAACGGCAGAGGTGGACCGGGCACCAACATGATTCGGGCTATATGATGTCATCATGGTCTCTGGATGGCCATAGTTAATAGCAGGTGGGTTTGATGGGGAAGGCCATAAACCAGGAAGGTGTTGAGGAATGGGCCGAGGTGAGTGCTCTGCAGAGACTTGAGGCCTAGGGGTTGGTCCAAGTTGCGGAAATTCAGTGTTGTAATTCAAAGCAGGAGTATACATTGGCTGTATCGTATATGGCCCTGATGGTCCCACATTGAATCCAAAACCAGGATCAAATCTTTGCATATACCTGCAAAAGGAATCAAAACACTCAAGTTAGAAACTGTTGCTTTCCATCTTTTCCCTACTTCAGAATTTTTCATTTTTCCTTATTTATTTCTCTAATTTCCTTTCTCATTTGCGGAACAAGGGGGTATTAGGATAATTGAATTATGAGATAGGAAAGATAATTTACAAAGCACAAAACTAAATGCCTTCAAAACCACATCATATAATTAAACTCCAAACCAAAAGCAAAACAGAGGCTTGCCAGCCAAACACATCTGCCTTCAAGATTTCTGCAAAATGTTCTTTTCCTTTCTCATCTTTCTAAGTCACTGAAGCTGAATACGAAAATTTGATTTCTGTGCAGCACAAAAAAGATTAGCCCGGCTGCCATAGTCAGCTTTTCCTTTCATGGCTATCTACTAATACTTGCAGATCAATTCTGACCTATTGGACAACCAAATTTTAGTCCGACATAGTTACATCAAAACCAAGTCTGACAACATAACTACACCCATTTCCATTCACTATCCCTCCATAACACCATGTCCAGAAAATAAAGCTCGCCAGAGCTATTTTTCATCCTATTCTTATCCTATCAAGTTGATCTGGCCAGGGAAGTTCGTTGAAGGTGCCTTAAAATTCTATATTCAAACAGAAAGGTCAGTTATTGACATAATGCAAACACAGTTCCACAAAGAGACAAACCATCAATAATGTGCTTCCAGAAAGATAAAAGTTGCAGGGTACATCATGCACAAACTCAAAAAAGATGATGATATATTTAGGTGACACAAGAGGTGGATACAACAGCATACTTCCAAAAAGATAACTTTCTTCATTGGATATCATAATCATTTTGGTATAATCAAAAAGATTGCACACCAAGAATTTGGATTATGCAATGTCGTTTGCATTTTGGTAGACCTCCTTGCCCAATGTAACAATATCATACATGCACATAAAAGTTATATAATTCAGAAGCCTAAAGTCAAAAGAAGAATGCTAAAACAAGGACCCATATTAACATAAACAATTTACAATCATTTATTGCACATCCCAAATCCTCACTTAAAAGCCAATGAGAAAAGATCAGATGCAACTCAATAAAGGAGCCGATCATCAAGGGTGAAGATAAAAAATGCTAATGACAGTCATGGCAAACAGTGAATCAATACCTATCATAGCTCCTATCATAGTCTGGATCATGACGTTCAATCTCACGATCCCTAAAGATAGCCACCCTATTAGTTGGTCTGTATCTACCAACGGGTTCCTTTTCTGTCCTACTTCTAGCTGACCTACTGCTACCTGAGGAAGCATCCAACACAACCCTGCTGGTACTCAGATCAGGCCCTCTCAAAGGAGATTTATCTTCCACCGTTGACATTCCTACAGAGCCATGCTGGAAACTAGCAGGCATATTTGGTACATTTTCAAGCTTCGGAGCAGATGAGCCTCCTTGATTACTGGCATTAAAAATCCTCTCACGGGCCCTTTTATACTCCTCCGTTCTTTCCTCCACACTTTTGGAATGATTCGTTTTTTGAGAATTAGAATTAAGATTGTTTGAACCTGAAGAATGCTTCTGCGGCCTCTGTTTGATAGCCAGCTTGATGACACCACCGTCTTCTTGAGGTAAGTTAACAGGAATATCTGCAAGGCGAATGCGAGGAATGCGACACTCAGCTGTAGTCTTGCGGACAATAATTTTGGATCCAGAACCATCAGGCAGACTACTATCCATTAACACCATTGAATGCAAGAAGTAATGCTGAGCCACACGATGAGCAGCCAAACGCAAATAGGAGGTGGGAAGCTGCTGAAACTCTAGCTGTTGTCTAGTTGGATCACGGATGAACTTCTCAACATCTTGCTCCATGCGTAAAACTGACCAATATAAACATTAGGCACATTCAAGATCCAGCTCAGTTGACATATTAGATTACAGAAAGAAGTTGACGCTCAAAGCATACAAATTGCACACATGAAAAATAAATATCCAGAATACAAAGGCAAGAAAGCAACCCTCAACAAACACCACAATATTGAGAATCAGCATGATACACTAAGGCAAAAACAAGGAAAATGCTTCAACGGGTCAAAAATTAAAAAAAATTAGGATCAACGAATTTTGTTAGAAATACATAAATTCAAAATTTTAAAAGTAATGCATTCTGTTAGAGACAAATGGGTGAAATGTCACTGCAAGCATAAAAACAATAAATAAACAAAGCCCACGAATACAATTTATTCAACACTGTAGCAGCATGTACCAAAATCCCTATGTGGCAATTAGCGGATAAAGGATAGATAATAAGGGATCGTATTAGCTGTTATCTTATAGAACAGATTGTACTACCAGCTCATACAAAAGCATTTGGTGAAATTTAGCAGTTTGAATGTGTTGAGTACATATAAGGACCTCAATGTTAACATAACATATTATGCATAGCTTTTCTGCATATTATACTCCCTTCAATTCAAAATAAAAAAGGTTTTGAGGTTGTACACATGAATTAAGAAATAAATAAAGTACCAACTATATCAGTAATTAATATTTTCATTAACTTATTCTTTAGCCTTCACTTTGATAATATAAATAGATAAATATAATAGTAAACTAGGAAAATAAAGTAAAATTTTATACACAAAATGTAGAACATCACTTATATTGAAACAGAAATAAATCTTCAAAGCATTTTTTATTTTGAATTGGAGGGAATATATAATAACAAAGTTGTTGCCACCTTTTTCGGCAGGCATTTCCCCACCCAATTTGAGCTGCTTTATAGATGGCATGATTATTACACAGCAAAAAATCAGTTGCCATTAGTAAGCATTTGTGGAATATAGGCCACAAAAAAGACACTATGGATTCATAGTATTAATATTAGGCGGGGTATTATTTGAAATATGTCAATGACATCAACTGCCATAGGCATTTAAATTAGGTTTGAGAGGTTGAATATGGTCTAGACATTTCCAGGCACTACCCAGCATGAAAGATTGATGTAGTCCTGTTGCCCACCAGTTCACGGGGTAAAGCAAGTCTTCTTCCAGCAGGTCTCTTAGCTATTAAAATATATGCTGGAGGGAAAGGAATCAAAAGTTATTTAACAGAATTGAAGTTAATTTCCCTAAGTTAAATCATTGTATTACTAGAAGTTTATTAAGGTGTTTATATGGTATTTGGGGGTCTTATTGGTTGTATAGATTGTTAGGGTTAATTAGGTGCACACAAAATTCATGTATCAATTAAATATAGTATCTTTCATAAAAAAAAATTATCATTAAAAAAATAAAAATAAAACACACTAGATATGCTCTTTCGAAAACACTCCCAAATCTGCTCTTCTTTTAGCATACCACTTGTCTAATTTGGCCTCAATCAGCTATCCACTCGCCATACCCCTCTTTACCAAACATTACCAGAAAAGGTAAAGTTGAGAAAGAAGAAATATCTAGAGAGACAAAGTGATTCATGTCATAAGTCCTACCCATAAGAGGATCTGCAAGGCCCATTCAAGCCATCTCTAGCCTAACAAGCAGCTATATTTTTATTATATTATCTAACTAAATATATTATTTCGTTTATTTAATCGATATCATTTAAGATTAGTCGAGAATATTTGGTAGTATTTACCTACACGTTATTAGCTAAGTATTAGGGTGTGTTTAGTCACTTATTTAAGACGACGTGGCATATTACTTTCTACAACATTTCAAAGTTTACCCCTCCTTTAATCACAATACAAGCTGGTGAATAAACTATCAATTATTAACTCCCTGGCAGTCTGGCACCCCTCCCTGCTATCTCTGTCTCTTGCCCCAACTGCAGTGGAGCACCGCCCAATCTGGTGCCGCCAGCCTCCACCACTCCCCACCTTCATACTCACATGGACTATTATTCCAATTCTCCTCTTTGTTTTAAAAGTCCTAAGGCGCACCTCGGTGATATGGGTCCTAGAGCTTAGGCGGTAGGTGCAAGGCAAAGGCACGTGCCTAGGCATAGTAAGGCACCATTGTTATAGTCTAAAACTGATTTTGATCTTTCCCACATATATAATATTTTCTTTCAAAATTATGTTTACCAGTCTTTCCATGGCCCTTCTCCTCCCTTTCTTTCCCAACATGAAATTTGATTATTGTATTTATGAAAATAAAACCTCAAAATAACTAATCACACTTTTTCATTCAAAATTATGTCTATTCATCTTCCTATGACCTTTATCCAATCCTTCCTTCCCAATTGATTACAGATTTTTTTTGAATAAAAACCTAAAAGTAGCTAAGTTTTAGAAGGCACACGACTTAGTGCACCTTAGATGCACCTTGCCAATGTCACCTTACCTAGGATTTGGGGGGGGGGGGGGGGGGAACAAACCCTTGCGCCTTTTCCAGCACTGTCTCTCCTTTAGCATTATCAATTCAGATCGATGGGAATCAAAAGAAAGAAGAGGATCCTCCTGGGTCCTCTCCCAGTTGATAACCCTCAAGTTGTGATTCCCTGTTAGGGACCCTAAAACTTCATATTTCAACAATCCATGGACATAGAGAGTGGAATGAGAGTTCTTAGTCCCTTATCAAGAGCAACATCCACACCACACCCTAAAAGCCAAAAACATGCAATCAAATTGCAGACACAATAGACACATATGGTATAAAGATAATTCTTAAACTACCTTTTCCATTATGGTATACAAGATCTGAGATTGGTCCAAATTCAAGAGATGGCACCATGTAATGACACTGCAATAATGGTGTCATAATTGCAAAGCAAATCCACAGAGATGGTGAAAAAAGAATTCATAAATTTCTTTTCATATTATGGCATCTAGGTCTTAACCCTTAAGTATATCTGTGATATGTATCAAATTTTAATCCCTCCAATATACAATGTAGAAGCATGAGACAGCTATACACTGATACACACCAATATTTACTAATATTCATCAATACACACCCAAAAGCCATGGCACAGTTGGCAAAAGGCAAGCTTGATAAATGCATGAGTACCCAATCTTGTTGGAATGGTTTAATTCATAGCTGTTGCATCCTCCACTACTTGCCTCTCTCACAAGATCAAGGAGAGGGGAGGTGGGAGTGGTCGTGATGGAGCGATACCAACAGAAAATTGTGCCCTTAATCATCTAATATATTGACCAACCATGACATATAATTATTTTATTGTAGGCAATATTCCAATGCTGCAACATCATGACCACAATCAAGGCCTAAACCATGAATTTTATTGCCTGTGCAGCTATTGTGATGTGTCTTTCTCTTTTTTTGGTTACCAAAATGTTATGGTGCTTCTAAAAAGTCCCATACACTAATGTAGCATTCAAAGACTAGTTATATACTAAGATTTCATCCACAAACATATCTGAAACATAGTTATACCATATAACTATATGTCTAAACATTTCTTTTATATTTCAATGACATCATACAAAAACAAGTAATAATTGTAATAATTATAGGGAAATTTTGCAAACCATCCTAACAGAGAGAGAGAGAGAGGGTGCAAGGCTGAGAGCACAATGCAAAAGTACAAACCAAGGAAAAGTTGTTAGTTACCTTGAGAATCAACCAAAAAAAAAAAGCAGGAAAAAAACAGAAGGAAGGCTTCAATGGAGAGAAAGGGGGGAAGCCAATTTGATCAAAGGAGGACGATCAGGCAACATTCAACAAACCAAAAGACGGAGAAATGTAGAGAGGGGCGAGAGAGAGAGCAAGCAATAAGAGGTGGGATAAATACAAATCTTGGTCAAGCAAGCTTACTGGAGTCAAAAGACAAATCAAGAGAGGGAAAATGAATCACTGTTCATGGCTAGAATCAGCTTATTTGCTCATGGAGGCAACAAAATTCTTTAAACCTTGCCTGCGTGTATACCATAATGTGAGCACTGAACTCCAGTTTCCGGTTACACTACACCTCCAGCACCATGTATTTAAAGCATTCTCCACCTGATCAGTTGTGGCTTATGTGCAGTGCTTTCGGTGACAAATGACAATATAACAGGTTTACAAATAGCTTCAATTACCATTTCTTTTTTTTTAGTTTTTCTATCTAGCCTTTCCCTGCTTTTATCAATCTGCAAAGTAACATCTGCTATTTGTCGATGATTCACAAAAATATCACCTGGAGTCTGATATTCAGCACAAAATATGTAATTCCCTATTGCCTATTGGTGTATAGTTTCCGGCTTTCCACAGATAGCATATTGGTCAACTGTGAGAAAGCACAACACTTCAAACAATATCCAGTTCTAAGGATGACACAATTTCGTAAATCCAGAGTGAAAAGTTCTAGGGAAGCTCAAGGAACATATATAGAAAGTGATGGCGGCTAAGAAAACATAACAAAGAATCTCACACACAATCCACAAACACCACTTCCAACTGCATGATGCTTTCTAACCCCTTTAAAGTGGAACAATTTATGCCAAATAAACATGGTTGCCAAAGGCTTTTATGGATAAAAAGAATTGTCCACAAGTACTTATAGACAACCTGATTGTTATCAGACCAACAGGGAAGCAGTTTCTGAATGAAAGTGTGTAACGATACCATGTTTAGAGATATTCAAAAGCAAAATGATAACAAGCAGCCTGCCATTTTCAGTTGGAATGAAAACATCCCTATGTTTTGAACACACATTCATATATGATTCTCACTACTCCATCCAGTGAATAGCATCCTTTGCCATTTTCAATCTAACATAGTGAGAAAATGTTCAGTTTTTCTAATCCTACTAATAATGCTCCATTAGGCAACCCATCAATACTTCATATCTGCTGACATAACTAATTACTTCCTGAAAAAAACTCAAAAATTATTTTACATTCTAAAGAAATTAAGTATTAATTTACCAAACGAAGCACTAGATTAAAGCTGAATGGGAACCAAAACTCCATGTCCTTAATAGAGTGAAGTCAAATTACTTTTTAGTTCCACACTTTTAACACAAAATATAAAAATGATGAATGCCCACCTGCTTCAATTACCTGTTGCACATGTGGGCCAAAAAATGATAATGGCCTTTCTAAAATGGAATCATTTTGGTGAATTATAATTATATACTGGAAAAAATTTGATTCCAACAAACCTTAAATGCAAAGAAGATGTAAGAATGAAAAGATGAGAGAAAACCTGCACAAATAAGTTCTATTGCAATTAGTTATAGCATGGAAATCAAAAGCAATAATAAGAAATATCCACAATCAGCAGGAGGTTCAACCTGTGATACAACAGGTGCACCTTTTACCTCTTTGCAAGTGCAAACCCCACAAAAATCTACTCAGATGCTTAAATAAACACATCTTCGGACAATTTTATTTTGTCTACTATACCAAAAATCGTGGCTTGCTTATGTAACCATACTGCAACAAAGTTCCAGAATAGTAGATTATTCACCTTCATTTTTATAACCCATCGCAAAATTAATCCTCCTCTAGCTTCCCTAAAACCTGATCCCAACTCCAAAAGCAATTTAAATAACTCAACAACTCCTTCGAGCTTTAAAATTCATCCCGTAGTCTCATTAAATCCTAGCTTATCCAAGCATGAACAAATAATTTAGCTCAATCAGAAGCCACCACTTCTGAGAGAGTGTGTATTCATAGCTAACATCTAGCGCTCTTGAATTGCCTTAGCCAGAGACACATTATCAACAGCTACCATTGACTCGATGCATCAATGACATCATGACAAAAGTACCTTAATCCAAGCACAAACAAATAATTTAGCTCAATCAGAAGCCACCACTTCTCAGAGAGCGTGTATTCATTAAATAGCTAACAGCTAACACTCTCGAATTGCCTTAGCCAGAGACATATTATCAACAGCTACCACTCACTCGATGCATCAATGACATCATTACAAAAGTAGCAACGTGAACTTCCTGTTTTCAATAAAATAAATACATAAATCCTATAGCCAAACACTAAAATGTTCCAGGAACAAAGAGCTCAAGGAATTCTATATTACGACCACGTTGTTAATGACAGATATCACATTACAAAATATTAGCATCACACAATAAAACCTGAGAGATAATTCACGAAACTTACTTGATAATCGCTCACGAGGATTTTGCAAAGCCTCACGCAGAAACTGATCAACCTGATTAATAGCTTCCTCTGACAAGCTACTAGTAGCAGCGGCCGCAGAAACACTTTTCTCAGCAGCACCAAAGCTAGACAAACCAGAAGTATAAGCATTAAAAGACAGCTCAGACGACGAAGAACGAGATAACCCATCAGCAGAGTCTTTCTTCGCACTACTAGTGGAAGAAGAAAGCATCAATCTCTTCATGCTTTCTTCAACATCCGCAGCCTCCCATGACTCGGGGGCTCCCAGATCTTCCGCAGAGCCACCCTCCATGTTGGTTGATCCAAATCCTCACCGACCAATCGACGAAAGGGGAAACAGAAAACGAATCGTCAGGGTTTGGAAACCGAAATTATCATCAGAGAACATACATAGTCTGCGGGGGAGAGAATCTGTCAACCGGAATTGTGGAACCAAATTCGATAATCATGAGATGAGGTAGGGATTAGGGTTTGGTTGACGAGATTCAGCGCAACGAATCGACTAGCTAGATAATGAGGAAAGAGATAGAGGATAACGTGAGAACAGTTTGATGACGAAGAATTAAAGGTTAAAGTGGCAACAGATGGGGCTTGTTTGGCAAAAATAATTGATCCACCGGTTTGGAAACATATGGCTAGTCAAGTCGGCTCAACGCTCGATAAGAGCCGGGCTCAAGCTTGGCCTTGTGTTTAGACGAGCTGAACGAATGTAAGTAGGAGTCTCGATTAGTCGAGTCAGGTTTGAGTTCAACTCAGGTTTCACTTATTAAAAGTTTATTTGTTTAGTTAAATAAATTTTAATTAAGGTTCAGATTCAACTTATTTATTAAATGAGTCGAGCTTTAGCTTAGATATATTTGGCTAGTCTCGGCTCATTTAGAAATTGTTTAAGATTTTACTTGAAATCAATTCGTTAAATGATTATTTATGAGTTCGTTTATAAGCTCGAGTTTTAAATTAAAATACAGCATTTTAATAAACCCTAAAACCTAAAATTTTCTTGCCTGCCCGGGCCATCCCCACCACCCCACAGGCCATGACGCAACCCACTACGCCTCTCTGCTCTGAGCCTCTCACTCTCGCTCTCACTTTCTCAACTTCATTCTCTCACTCATCCTGCTCCTCCAATCCACCTACTCTCAGACTCCCAGTCCTCTCCTCTCCTCTCCTCTCGTCGCTCGTCATTTGTCAACAATCGACATCCTCATTCTTCCGGTCATCCTCCCTGTCGAGTCTCATCATTCCTCAATAGTAGACATCCTCCCTCGTCCCCTAATCGACCGGCATTTTTTCCATCCTCGACTCCTCGTCACTCATCCTTCTACATCGTAGTCAAGCATCTTCGTCGCTTTCACCCCCAAGGCATTAGGTATGTATTATTCCTTCTTCATTCATCTTACAAATTTAGATGTTTGATTTACAACTTCAAGTCTTCTACGTCTTAAGCTATCATTTTGTTCGACTTCAAGTCGCAAGTCATCTTCCAGATCCATATCTATCATAATTTTGTTCAAGTAAAATTTTGTCTTCAAGTTATCTTCTTCTTAAGTCATTTTTATTCGATTTTGTGATTTCGTTCAAGTCATCTTCTTCTTCAGGTAAAATTTTGTTTGATTTCATTTGTTTTGTTCCAACCTATTATCTCATTCCATTTTGTTTGAGCTTGACTATGAATTAGTTTATTTTGATTGTTAATTTCAAGTGAAAATTTTGTCATAGTTTCGTACCAGTTTGTTTACATGATGATGATATATTTTTGTTCACTTTCTGATTCATATATGTACACAAAAAGACTATATATATATAGTAACATAACTGAAGATCATTGATGGGTATTGGCTGCTTATTCACCAGAACCTTAATCGTTCTTGGGAATATATTTCTTGTTGCTTTTGGCAACCATAAGTCACCTGGTATATCCTGTTTCCCATTTATAATTAGATTCATATATGATTCTTGCAAATAAAAATGATTGTTCTTCGTTGTTTTAATCATTATCTTGTAAGCCAATTATTGGAACTGCTTACTTTGTGGTGCCTCTCTTTCATTTTAGTCTAACAAATTGTGTTTAGTGTTCCCCAAAATTTATAGGAAATATTTTGACAATGGACACAAACTAGAACCAAATCAAATTGAATTAGAACAACCACATGGATTTGAATCATATCAAATCTGAACCCATTGTATCACAAATCTGATTTAAAATGACCCAAATAAAAACCCACCAATTTTATTTTTTTTTTACTTAGCTAGTTGTATAATGAATTGATGATAGATGTCTTTGAGTTCTTTAGTTCCTTTCTTGATGGCCCATGTCCATTATTAGCCCACATTCATCCATCACTCTCTTGATATTTGAGATAATCTTGCCATCTCATAGAGGTTCTCCAATATGATAACAAGCATCTTCTTTCAATCCCGACATAGGTTTAGAGTGTTGATGTTTATCACTTAAGCCTTTTATCTATGTCCACAGACCATTGTGTATTAAAATAGAGGGTTTATATACTAATGGTTAGATGTGTTATGTGACAATTGCTTATGGTTTCCATATGAAAGTTCCAAAATTCAATCTTTTATTAATATAATCAACATTTAATGCTTAAATTACCTATAAAAGCTTGTTTGAATAATATTGTTTTAATGGTTAGAATATAATCAACATTTATATACCTATAAGGTCTTAAGTTGAAGAAGTTAATAGACATTGGTGGTTGAAGAATTGAAGTCAACAAAAAATTTAATCAGTAGATAGTATTAGCTACACCTTATTTTTTGAATTATTTTATTACACTATTGGTTTTTTGGTATTTTTATTTATAATTATTTTTATACCATTTTTTATCTTTTTTATTTTAATAAAGAAATTTTCTTTGTAGGTACTTCTTATTTTTTGAATTATTTTATTACATTATTAGTTTTATGGTGTTTTTATTTATAATTTTTCTTTTATATCATGTTTTATCATTTTTGTCTTAATTAAAAAAAAGTTAGAAGTTTGAACTTGTCTTTGTAGGTACTTCGTATTTTTTAAAATATTTTATTACACTGTTAGTTTATTGATGTTTTTATTTACAATTATTCTTTTATATCATATTTTATCTTTTTTATTTTAATAAAAAAATTAGAAGTTTGGATTTTTCTTTGTAGGTACTTCTTATTTTTTGAGATATTTTATTACACTATTATTTTTTTAATATTTTTATATATAATTGTTCTTTTATATCATGTTTTATCTTTTTTGTTTAATTAAAAAAATTAGAGGTTTGAACTTTTCTTTGTAGGTACTTCTTATTTTTTGAATTCTATTAATTTTTTTGTTATTGTGTATAATAAAATTAAAATTTAAGCATTGTAATATTGAGTTTGTTTTCCTATTATTGAAATTTAGGATCAAATAACTTCAATTGTATGTATAGCTTACAAAATTAGATTATTTTATTATATTATTAGTCTTATAGGTGTCACTATTACTCCTACTACCAACTTTCTTTGTTTTCTTTTTCAATAACCATATATAACTTGTGACTATGTCAAAATTAATACATTCAGAATTTCCTTCTTCTGAACAAGGATCAACCTCAACACATTCAGGATCTTCTGCTACAAGTCCAATTATGGAAGAAGAGAATAACATTGTTGTTGAAGTTTGAGAAGAAGAGTCATGTAATGAGGATAGGGAGCAAGGTATTGAAGCTTATAGTGGATATGATAAGTATTGTGCCATAAAGAAAAAAGTTTGAAAGAGAACATCACTTGTATGGCATGACTTCAAAGAAGTTATGTTAAAAGATAGAATGAAGAAGGTGCAATGTAATCATTATCATGACAAGCTTTCCATTATTACTTGTGGTGCTACCTCCCATTTGAGAACACACTTGTCTACTTGTGTACTCCATAAGCCAAAAGGTCAGCAAGAATTGTCTTTAACAAAATCAATAGGGTTAAGTTCTACTAATTTAGATTTGACCATGCAAAGTCAAGAGAGGCTTGAGATAAAGCCGTTTTTGTCCACGAATACCCATTCAATATTATTGAATATGAAATGTTTAATGAATACTTGAAAACCCTAACTATTCTTTACAAAAAAAGTGTCACGTGTTATGGTCAAACAATATTATTTTTTTGTTTATGATTATTACAAGAAAAAAAATTAAGAATGTGTTGGATAGGATGCAGAAGATTAGTATCACTACTGAATTGCAGAAATCTGATGCTAAAAAAAATCCACTATATGGTTATGACTGCACATTTCATCGGTGATGATTGGGTGTTGCATGAATATATCTTGAATTTTTTTTTTAGCTTAGGCCCTCCTTGTACTAGTTTGACAATTTTGAATGCCTTATACAAATGGTTTATGGATTAGAGAATTGAGGATAAAGTCTATAGTCTTACTATTAATAATGCAACTGCTAATGATAGAGTTATTAAGATAACAAAAGATAACTTTGCTTCTAAGAATAAGATTTCTTTTGATGGAAAAATATTTCATATGATATGTTTTGCCCATATAATAAATTTACTGTTACAAGATGTGCTTGAATGTATTGAACATATTACTAAAAATGTGAGAGAAAGTGTGAAGTATTTGGCAGATTCTGAAATACGTTTAAAGTTATTTAGTGAGATTGCCAAGCAATTGGGCTTGTCCAAAAAACTAAGTTAGTGTTGGATGTTAAAACAAGATAGAATATAGCTTATGCAATGTTGTCTACAGCTTTCGAGTTTAAAGATGTGTTTTCTAGATATACTAAACAAGATTTGAGATACCAATGGTTACCAGATCCTGATGAATGGAAACAAGTGGATGGTGTGTGTAGATTTCTTGCAATTTTTAATGAGATTACAAAATTTTTCTCAAGAAGTGAATATCATACATCAAACTTGTATCTTTTGGAGATTTGGGTGACAAAAGAGGCACTAGATAAGAAAGTAAATGATGATGACATTTTTATGCAAGTAATGGCTATGAAAATGAAAGAGAAGTTTGATAATTATTGAGGTGAATGCAATATGTTGATGTCTCTTGCTTCTATTTTAGATCTTCGGTACAAAATGATGTTGATTGACTATACATTTCCTATCATTTACGAATATGTTGATGTTGGAAAAAATGTTGGAGAGGTGAAAAAGACATTAAGAGAGATTTTTTATTGTTTATGCTGACATTATGTGAGTAGTGTTGAAAATGTATTGGAGAATGATATTAGTGAGGCTGGGTCTAATAATGTGATTAAGAAAGAATTATTATCTAGGAAATAAAGGTTTGAAAATTTTGTTGTAAGTGCTAGCACCCAATAATCAAACAAATTAGAGTTGGATATATACCTAAAGGAGGGTGTGTAAATGTGTAAATATGGCTTATGTTCTGCTTTTCTACACTTTACTGATGGAAGGGAAATACCTTGAAGTTTCCTATGCTATGTCAAGTAGCATGTGATATTTTGTCGATTCCTATCACATCAGTTGCTTCGGAGGCTACTTTTAGTGCTGGTGGGAGAGTAATTGATACATATTGGGCCTATTTAGATCCTAAAATAGTTGAAGTTTTACTTTGCGCCCATATTTGGGTTAGTAATAATGACTTATCTAAGAAAAAGGTAATTTTTTTACTATTATTTGAGTTTAGTTATTTAATCCATATTTCCTAATCAAGTGCAACTACTAATATTTTTTATTGGCTTCCTATTTTATTTTATTTTTAAATAGACACACACACAAGAATATGAAGCTATGTAGGAAATAGCTTTGCCATAATTTAGTTAGTAATGCTCTAATATAAGGTATTTGGCTCTATGATGACTCTAACTTTATTAATTTGTTGATTTGTACATACTAATCAATAATATTTTCATTAAATAGGACCATTTCAAGCTGTTGTTGTAAGTTTTGGATCATGCTTTTTTTTTGTTAGGCACTAGAGCTTAGAGTTTAGTTATGATTCCTTTTGGTATGTTTTCTAGAACTAGCTGATTAATGTTGTTGGGTGTGCTTTAGTGTCATTCAAAATATTATGCTTCTAAGTTTATATGTAGAGTTTTTATTCGACATTGTAAATATTATGCTTGTACGCTTTGCTAATATTTTTTGTATGTTTTTAATCTAATGTAGGTTATTTTCCAGTTTTCACAATGAATCGATAGATAATTTCACTCAATGGCAATGGATGTGAATGATGGAGCACTTTGTCAAGAAACTTTTTATGTCATTTTGTTTATGTGTATTGATGTACCTGCTTGTCTCTTTGGATTTGTTGTAATATTATACAAACTTTGGGGAGAAAATTTGCACCCAAAGAGTACAGAATTTACCAATTGAAGGTGACCAACATAACTAAGGAAACAATACTACCATTGTTTTAGTCTATCTGTGACCTTATCGATTAATGGAAAATAATGTTATTTCCTCAAAATGGTACCAAGAAGAGGAACACCTAAGCATTTGACTAGTAAATGACCTTTTGGAATGAGTAGAGCTAAATAAAGAGAGTTTATCATATGTCTACCAATCTTGCCTCCATAGAAGATATGACATTTAAGGGTATCAAGTTGAAGCCCCAACAGCTGAGAGAAATGGTTGAAGATGTCCAGAAGAGCAAGGATAGAATTAGGATCACCTTTATAGAATATCAATAAATCATCTGCAAACATAAGATCAATGAGTTTGATCTTTTTGGATTTAGGATGAGGTTTGAATTGTGGGTTGTGCCATAATCCAAGCAGAGCTATATGAAGATATTCCATCAGAATGACAAAAAGATAAGGAGATAATGGATCTCTTTGTTTAACTCCTCTTGTAGCTTTAAAAGGGATTTGCAAAGAGCTATTGAATTTTAGAGAATAGCTAACTATTGCGACACATGTCATAATAAGAGTGATGAAGTGAGGTGGAAAGGCTAGAGAATTGAGCATATTTCCAAGGAAAGACCACTTGATAGTGTCATAAGCCTTCCTCATGTCCACCTTTAACATCTATCATGGTAAAAGGTGCTTGTGGTTGTATCCTTTGACTAGCTTAATAGTTAGGAGAATATTATCACTAATGGATCTGCCTTTTATGAAACTAGATTATGTCTCACCAATTAAGATGTTCATGACAAACTGTAACCTGGTTGTTAAGACTTTAGCAATGATCTTATAAAAGATGTTACAACAGGCAATGGGTTTAAAGTCTCCAAGTTTTGTAGTATTTCAAATTTTCAGTATAACATTTAGGGTAGTAACATTCAAACCAGGGAGTAAGATACCTATAACAAAGAAATATTTGGTTGCAATCTAGATATCTCGCCCAATCACCTCCCAACAGCTCTTGAAGAAGTGTGGATTGAAGCCATCTAGTCCTAGGGATTTGTCACTACCCATAGAGAAGGTTGCATCTCTCACCTCTTGCAAAGTAACCAATTGAAATAAAAACTACTATTGTATATAATTGAGTTTTGGTTTTATGTTCACAACATCCTACAGTAAAGTATCTGAATTGGAAGTTTAGCAACCCAAGTGGTCTTGAAAAAAAAAACAGTCAAAATAAACTTGACTATGATGGGATCATGATGTAGAATTGCATTTGAGTCTTGGATTGCTCCAATATGGTTCTAAATTCTTCTACCCTTCACCATAGCGGGAAAATAATGAGTATTGTCATCTCCTAGATGTAACCATGTTATTCTTGATTTTTATCTAAGGAAGCTTTCCTCACATTTAGCTAAATGGAGGTAGTGCTTAAGCTGCATTTGTTCTCGAGCAATTAGATCCCGATTTAAGGGATCTTGAGCTACAACCATTTGAGTCTGAATTAAGGTGGCTTGTGCATTCTTGGTGCGATCAGTTATGCCCCCATATTTTATCTTGTTTAACTCCTTCAAATGAGACTTGAGAATTCTTAATTTGCCAATGATCAAAGTAAGAGGATTTCTAGAGTGAAGTGTTCGAGACCAAACATGAATAATAGTGGGAAGGAAGTCAGCATCTAAATTCCACATGTTATGAAATCTAAAAGGCTTAGGTCTATAGTTCATGTCACCATAAATAGATATCTTTATTGAAGAGTGGTCGGACACCATGGGTGGTTGAAAATCAACCTAGGTGTAGGGAAAAGTATCTAGCCAAGCTTCATTATCCATAACCCTGTCTAATTTGCTATAGACTCTATTTATGGCCTCTTGTTTGTTACTTCAGGTGAAGAAAGCTCCTGTATATCTTAGGTCTTGTACTTGAAGCTGCCGGGTATACTAGACAAAGTCTTCTACATCCTATTTATTAACTGTGCCACCTTGAATTTTTTTTTGTATTATTCAAAATGATGTTGAAGTCTCCCATGAGAAGCCAAGGGTTAGAAGTTTGATTATGGTTCAATAACCAAGACCAAATCTCTTTCCTACCTCTCCATCATTCTATCCATAAATAGTAGTAAGAAAGAAGGTTGATTACTATTTCACATTTTTGACCTGGGCTAAAATACCTTGAGCACACTGTGATATAATAAAAACATACCATTAACTAGGATTCCACCCCAACCATACACATCCATAGTGATGACTTGAATAATTATGTTCCCACTGCCATCCTGGTGGTAAATTATGTATCACATCGCCCACCTTATTTTCTTTTATTTTTGTTTCGAATAAACCAACTAAGGATAACTTATTCTCACGAATCTAGAAGATGATATATTTATGCTTTTGGGGGTTATTCATCCCCCTAACATTCCAACATCCAAGACTCGTGATAAATGGGAGTCAAAATGAGTATCTATCACTTTTATACCTCAAACAATCTTCATACAGGAGCTACCTGATATGGATTCATCATTATCAGATATAACAGTATCTTCATGTGGCCTTGTTGTGTTAGCTTTGCCAATATTTAAATGAGTCATAGGTCTATTAATTGGTTGTGTGATTTTGGAACTGATGCCCTAGGGACAAGTAGGAGGTATGATTTGGCTATTAATTATCTTTGTCATAGTAACATCATTAATGTCTGAAACTTTCATATGATTACTCTCATTTTCCAGTTCAATTGAGGAATTATGAGGTCTGCGATCATTTACTATCACCCATTTTGTGTGTAGTGTGAGATTTCAGTTAGCAGTGGGGTTGTACATTATGAAGAGTAGGTCATATTGTAGTAAGGTGACCAGCCTTATTACATGTAAGACAAAATTCAGGTCTCCATTCATAAACAACTCGATGAGGAAAAGAAGTTCCATCTAGTTTCTTAATAAGAATATGGTTAGGCAAAGCTCTATGAATATCCACTTCTATTAAGACTCGAGCATAAGATATTCTGTCTTTGTTGGTTGTAACTTGATATATCCCTATGGGATAGCCATTGAAACTTCCAATTCGAGCCAATGAATCTACTGACCAATAACCTAGAGGCAATCCTGGAAGTTGGATCCAAGTAAGAATGTATTGAAAATCTTCAAATCTGAAGGTAAAATCTAGATGTCATTCCTTCAAGAGCAAGGCTTGTTCATGTACGTCTAATTACCAACCTCTTGTATAGTATGAAATTCAGACATAGAAGCAAATTGGAACAGAAAGAAACCATCTTTATGTCTCAGGATTCTCGGCATCGTAATATGGTTCCAATAGGAGCAAACATAAGATTGCATTTGGGTAAAGGTAGGTTTAGCACCAAATAACATACCCATGAGAGTATATTACTAATGTTTGGATTCTTCCTTTAACTCAGATTCTTGTATTTCAGCTATAACTAAACCCGCCATGACTAAACCCGCCCCGACAGTAGGAGGGACATAGGAAAGAGCAGTCATCTAATACGACCGTTTATTACTAAGCACTACATCTCGCCAAGTATTGGGGGTAACAATAGGTGGCATCTGCTGATTTTGATTCATCGAAGTCTCAATATGGGGTAACTCTGTTTCATTGTCAGCAACGATGATTGAGTTAAGTTTTTTCTCCGTTAATTCTAGAGGATCCATATCTATGTAAATGTGCTAGGATTGTGGAACATCATTAATCACTGGTGTCGTTCCCTTTTTTGATTTCAATGGCGTGACATTCTTCTTCTTCTTCGCCATATGAGGATGTATGAGAATCACTAGGGTTTCTTAGCACTTCCAGTCAATTTTCACTATATCCACCTTACCATAGTAATGCAATCATTCTCTTATTAGGATGTTGAGCACATAACAGATATGGGCGGAAGCATGTACCACATGGCGAATGTAGGAGTATGTGAAGAGTCGTTTTTGCACCTACACATCAATCTACATGTCTTTAGTCAAATGATTGCTATTATGAAGGTACATTCCTAACATTATACTTCGTAGCCCATCCTTATCCCTGCACAACTTTTAAAAATTTGCCATCCCCTTCGTTTTCATCTTATTCGTTCAAACATCCCTATTTTTCCATTTCTACAAGTCCTCATAAATTCTCATTCATTCCCCTATTTCCTTTTAATTATGTCAAGGAAAGTCACGTGTAGCCTCTTTTTATAAGAAGAAAATGACTACCTTATTGAGTTCCTTGAGAAGCCCACTTCAACCCCCTCCACTAAACCCACTAAAATCACCATTCTCACCAACAAAAAAGAATCTATCCCTTGGGGTCATCCATTCTAATTTCCTTCCCTCCCAACTTTTCTACCCCTACAATGACTAGAAGAACCACCCGATTAGTGGCTAAAGTTGCCATTAAAAACCCTCAACCCCAAATGAAACCCACATATTTGAAAATATGGTTAACGTCTTCTTTCTCTATTAAAAAAATTCCGCCCACTAAGGAAGATGAGGAACTCGTTCATCTGCTCCTCCAACCAAGTGCCTAAAAAGATCCTCCAACTCTTTAACTATTTTCCATTCCAAGTAGGATCAAGAACATTTCAACAATATTTCCACCAAAGAATTATATTTTAAGCGATAATTAACACTCTTTGAGCTTTCCCCATATTTTGTTAACCCAATTAACCAGCACTACTAAGCCACTTTTTGTCAGCATCCGCCCTATTTTCCCCATTGGTAGTGCTTGAATATTTCTACAATCAAGATACAAAGTGAATTAACAAAACTATTTTTGTGCAAGGGAAGTTGGTATCCTACCACACTAACACCATAAACAACCTCTATGATCTTCCTCTTTTGATATTAATGAATATTCTAAGCTACTACCAATAAACTGGCAGTAGATATCCTCTCCGCAATACTAAGCCAAACACAAAGTGGAGAGTTACCATAAACGGTACTTACCACTATGACTACTCCCTCAAGTGAAAGTTTGGTATCATTTCCTCAGGAGTTGCTGTCTTCCCACTACACATGACCGATCTATCTCTTTTAATCAATGTTTCTACTCTACTATGTCATCATGGGGAAGACCATAGACGTTAACCATATCATTCTACACCAATTGGAGCCAGTATCTAAGGCCCCATACCATATGGCTCCCATGGAGATGAATGAACTCAAGGGTTAGTTGGAGGAGAGCTTAAGGTTGTGCATCAATTACCAAGGGTTCAACCAAGTAACAATAAAGAGCCGTTATCCATTGCCAAGGATCGATGACCTATTTGATCAACTCAAGGGATCTAAGGTGTTCTCTGATGAGTTCATATTTTGACACATTTTATACCCTTATAATCTTAGTTTTTGGTAGTTTATTTAACTAATATAGGGGAATAAGTATTGTTTTATGCTTAAGTGGTAAAAATTTCATAAATATTATTATTTGAGCTAAAATGATATAAATTAAGTAAATTTAGAATAAAACATTATTTATTAATTTTTATTAATTTTATTTTGTAGGTTTTTTTTAAATAAAAGAAAATAAAAAATAATAATAATAAGACCTTTGGACCAACGGCCAAAGGCCGAAGGCCCAAAGGCTCGGAAACAAAACAAAGTCAAACGAGCCGCATGAGGGAAAGAGAGTGTGTGCGGCAGAAATCAAAAGAAGAACAGTCAGCATAGGGCTGACGTGGAAGAGGCCGCACGACAATAAATAAGAGCGCAGAGGTCGAGAGAAAGAGCGTGCGTCGGATGAAGAAATAAAAGGGCCGCACGGCTTTCAGAGAGAGAAGGAGACAGAGGGGGCGGTTGAGAGCCTCAACAGGCTCGAGGCGTGCGGCAGAGCCTTTATAGGCTCGGGAGAGGCTCGATAGAGCCTTCAGCGCAGGACGATGCACGGAAAAGGATGACGCTCGGGCACGAGGGAACAGGCCGCACGTTAGGTGAAGGAGAGCGGCATGGAAACCGAAGACTCAGCGACGCACGAAAACTAGGCAGAGCAACCCACGTCAGCGTCAGCCAGAAGAATAAAGAAAAAGGAAAAGAATATTACACTGAAATCAAGGCACCGAAGGAAGAAAAATTAGAGGAAGAATTTAATATCCGGTAGAATTTATTTCAGATAAAATTAATTTTTATCTGAATAAATTCTTGATCTTTTATCCAAAATTAATTCCGATTTTTTCTTTCTCTTATTTTTAATTTATATTTTAGATATATATTTTTGTGTAATTAATTCTTTAATTATGAGTGGCTGATTATTTATTGTTAGGGAATGAATTGAAACCCTAAACTCTGGTTTGAATTATAATTTTATTTTCTTTGTTTCATGAGATTTTTTCTTGACTCTATGTTAATTGCTATCGTTTATATGTATAATTCTTTCAAGTATAGTTTATTTGGTGCATGCCTTGTTCTGGTTCCTCATAAGTGACAGTATGTAGGATTATTTGCCTGCTAGGTGGCCATCTAAATATACTAGAATTTATATGTATAAGTTGCAGCTAGGTTAGATAACAATTCACCTAATAGTTTTTTGATTCTAACCGAAGTGGTAAAACGTTTCGATATGTGTGGGTCAAGGAAAGGAAATACAGCTAGACATGCGTTTTGTACTAGTCTGGATACTTAGATTGACAGCCTTCCAATTACACTTAATGCATTAAATCTAGTTAAATATAGGAGCCGCTTGTTGCTGCTATATTGCTAGTATTTAATAGGGTTAATATAGGCACGTGGTCGTATTAATTAATTAAGGGAAGTAATATAAGGTGTATGGACCTGGTCGATCTTTTTCTCATGATTAAAAGATGACTTAGAAATAAATATTATATTACGACCTAATCTAGTGGTGGACTTTTATTTCCCTAACATATTTCTCATATCTGCGGTTTCCCATTATTTCCCATTATTTTTATTGTTATTAGTTTACTTTATTTTATTTACTCCTTTATTATTTTTATAAACCCCCATTAATATTTTTCTTATTTATTTATTCTGTGTTATTTAGGATTTTTATTTTTAGTTTTAGTTTTATTTTCAAGCTAGTTAAATAGATGTGAGCCCTCTCAATCCTCGGCTAGAACGATACCCTTATTTACCAGTGCTACAATTGACAACAAGAGGGTTTAAATTGCGTGCCGGCTACGGTTACACCATTCTCCAAGATTGATCTTCAGTCAGGCTACCATCAATTGAGGATAGCAGAGCAAGACATCCCTAATACTACTTATTGGATAAGATATGGCTACTATAAGTTCACAATGATGCCCGTTGGACTCACTAACGCACTGATATCTTTCATGTCCCTTATAAACCAAATATTCCAACCATTCTTAGAACAGTTGCTTGTAGCATTCATCAACGACATCATCATCTACTCTAGTAATTGAGAGGTGCATGAACAACATTTAAGGCAGACTTTAGTATTGTTGAGATCAAACCAACTGTACACCAAACTCTCAAAGTGCAAGTTCTAGTTAGACTAAGTAGCTTTCCTTAGACATGTAACCTCTAAGAATGGAGTGGTAGTGGATCCTACCAAAATTCAAGCTATTTTTGAATAGCCAACACCCACTTCTGTCAAGGAGGTGCACAACTTTCTAGGATTAACTAGTTACTACTATCGGTTTGTGGAAAACTTCTCTAAGATAGCGTGATCGTTGAATCAGCTATTAAAGAAGGCTACACGTTTTCAGTAGGATGATAAGTGTGGTGATGCTTTTGAGTAGTTGAAGAAGCGCTTGATTTCAACTCTATGCTCACATTGCTAAGTAGGTTTGATGGTTTTGAGGTATACAGTGATGCTTTCAAGCATGGTTTGGGTTGCATATTAATGCAACACGAAAGAATAGTGGTATATACTTCTCGACAAGTTAAGCAGCATGAATAGAACTACCTAATGCATGACTTAGAGCTTGTTGTGGTAGTGTTCTCCCTTAAAATCTAGAGGCATTATCTCTATGGAGATATGTGTAAGTTCTACAATTACCATAAAATCCTCAAGTACATCTTCACACAATGGGAGTTGAATATAAGACAATGCTAATGGTTGGAGTTGATCAAGGATTATAACTAGAAATTGACCTATCATGAGGGTAAGCCCAATGTGGTAGTAGATGTAATTAGCTTAAAGATATCACATTTTTGGGCCCGATCATGTTATTAGATCATCTGTGCTAATAATTCAAGAAGTTAGAGATCAAACTAATCATCGTCGTTAATCTAGAGGCAATAATGAGTGCACTCACCATTACCCCTTCAATCTTTGAGGAGATCTGAGCCAATCAATTTGGCGATGTTAAGCTTAAGAGGATCCAAACTAGTATTATAGATGTAGAGCTGAAGGATTCTATATTCACGAGGATGGTAGTATTAGATACAAATGTATGTGTACCATGGGGATGTATTGAGCTTAAGAGAAGGATTCTTGAATAAGGATATTGTACTCCTTATTAAGTCCACCATGGAGGGGACAAGCTATATAAGGATCTGAAGAAGGTATATTGGTGGCCCCACATGAAGCAAGAAATGGTATAATTGGTTGCCCAATGTTGGACCTTTCAGATCAAGCATAAGAGACCAATAGGGTGCAACCACTAGAAGTTCCTAAATGGAAGTGTGACAGCAAATCTATGGACTTTGTGGTTAGTCTTTCGAGGACCCGTAGTAGATTTGACTCTATCTTGATGGTTGTGGATTATCAGACTAAGTTGGCCATTTTTATATCAATGAAGCCAACATTGAACACAAAATAGCTATCCAACACTTATAGGAAACACATTATGAGACTGCATGGAGTCCCTAAGGATATTATGTCAAATCGAGACTCTAGGTTCTTATTGCAATTTTGGCAAAAGTTGCAAGTGGCTTTTGGTATTCAACTAAAGATGAGTATTGCTTTACATCTAGCCACGGATGGTCAAATAGAGAGGACTATTTAAACTTTGGAAGATATACTTTAGGCATGGGTGTTAGACTTTGGGGATAGTTGGGAAGATCACCTAAACTTGATCGAGTTCTCCTACAACAACAATTACCATGCTAGTATCAAGATGGCACATTTTGAAGCCTCGGACAGGAGAAAATTTCGTAGTCCTTCGTGTTGGAACAACATAGTGAGATACTTGTGTAGGGACTCAAAATGATTGAGGAGATGATGAGGCATATCCGATTGATTCAAGACCAGATGAGATTAACCCAAGATTAGTAGAAGAGTGGTGTGTTGTCATGTGCACAACAAATTTAATAAATAAATCCTAATTTCTAAATACATAGTAGATGGAAAAAAGGAGTTGAACCCACAATGAATGGTATATAATCAATAATTCTATAATTAATGTTAAAACCTCGGCTATTTAATAACATTATTTTCTATCCTTGAGTTATATACTATGGATCAATAATAAAGCACCTTACTCACTAATTAATGAATGAGGATAGGAAGGTATTGATTATGGTATTAGGATATCAAATAATAATGGAGAAAAGAATGGTTCTAAATGATCTAACGTGGACCTATAGAAACTCATAATAATTCATCTCCTTGCTTTCTCTTAATTCTAATAAATTGAAACAGCTCTCAATTTATCACATAACCAATTAATAACCTAGGTTAAAAATACTAGATTCAATTAATGGCAGCATTACGAATAGAAAGTAGTCAACTACGACCATAATCACATAAGCTCGGATCATGCAATCGTACGAATTAATAGAGAAGATTAATAATTAACCTTTTGCTATTTTGCAAACATTAATTAACAATTACGTATTAATTTCTTTATCCTAGTATTGATTAAGATCTAAACTAAACGAGTGATCAATCTAATTAGTTTAAATTCTTAACCTATGATGTGAGATCATTTAATTCCATCTATTAATTCAATTAAATTTCATTTAGAATCATAAATTCAAATTACATTGTTATACATGAAACCCTAATTCCGTCATCAAATCTTCCTACCCTATACTATCCACGCTACTATCTTCATAATTGCAATAACATACAATTAAATGCATCAATCTATAATTAACATCAATGATTATGAATAAATTAGCAATGAAACACTAAAAGTAAGAGAAATACTAATGCATTAAAGGGAATTTATTTGCATTCAATCAAAAATAAAAACTTGTAATTAAGATAGGAATGAAGAAGAATTTATTGACTTGAATTGTAGAGTGTTGATTGTTCAATTGAATACAATGGAGAGAAAGAGAATTGAAATTATGAATTACATGTGGTATCTAGAGAATATAGAGAAAAAGAGAGAATCCAACTCTTGAACTCCCCAGAACTGACTCTCGAATGTTTAGAACTTTAGAAATATACTAAGGAAAAGTTCGCGCAAACAGTTACAGAATTTAAGAAAAACACGTCTGTGTTGGGAGACACGGGACTTCTATGTTTTTCCTTGAATTCTCTATCAAATGCTGAATTTTGAAAATCGATATTTTATGTGCTGATAGAAAAACACGGGTTGTGTTTATGAAATACGAGGGTATCGTATTTCTTGTTCCTTCGTTATCTCTTTATGAAATTTTAACACAAGCTTCCATTTGATATAAATTCTTCATTTCTAGTCTTTTCTTCCATTGATTCCATATCTCTTGATGTGTTATTTGCTTCATTTCCTCTTTCCATTGATTTCTCCTTTAAATTTATTCATTTTTATCTTTTCCTACAAAATATATTAAAAAGAGAAAAACTCGAGAAAATATTAAATCTTATAAAAATAATGAGGAATAAATGATATTTTTACTTAGGAAAATAATATATAAATCCCATATATCAAATACCCCCATGCTTAAATTGTTGCTTATCCTCAAGCAACATCATGTCATGCACAAAAGAAACATCAAGGATTACAAGTGAGACAAGTTCTGAAATACAAGAATTGTAAGATTGGATTTAGTCATTCACGGAGTTTAACAATGCACTAGGACTTAAAGCATTTATAAATTACAAGGGAGAAACTTTGAAAATGTTTTGGATCACACATCTAACATACGTAATAAATAGTTTTATCAAATGCTCAAGTTGTTAGGGAACAATAATTAGTATAGTTAGTATCTTACCATGCAAAGCTAGATTAAAATTAATGAAAGTTAAATTGGTAGATTCTTACTTTTGGTGTGTGTAAATGCTCACTCTTATGTGTCTAGGGTAAAATGTGTTTACTCTCAAATTTTATCCAAATTATTATGATCACCCATATGTTTGCCATTACTCTCAATTTGCCACTGCTTAAGAAAACTAAAGTATATAAGAATCAAAAGGTCTGAAATTTGGTTGCAATGGGACTAGGGTTCTAAGGTGGGATAAAATTTTGGGATTGTAGCTAGACTCTACCAACTAGAGAAGCAATTTCTTTCTTTTAATTAAATCACAATTCCTCCTCTTCTCCTTTACTTCACTTCCCCTTTTTTAAAAAAATTAATTATAATTTCAAACCCTTCCATTCAACCAAATAACATCAAAAGACGTAAAATTTTATTCTCCTCCTCCTCCTCTTCTTCTTCTTCTTATTATTATTTTTTTGAGAATAAAAATGCTTATTTACTTCCTCCATTGTTTTTATGATATCCACACCCCCATACTTAGATTTCACTACCTTATTAACCAAGCAAAAGTTCTTCTTGAAAAATTTTTGCCCCACTAGTCGTAAAGTAAGGAAGGAAAATGCATATGGAGACTAGTTGTTAATAAATGTTAGATTAATAGAACAAGGCTTTAGGCTCAAAGGGGTTATGCAATGGATAAAAATTTTCAAGGTAAGATATTTGGTCTTGTAGCTAACAAAGAGAGAAGAGTGCCTTTATCACTTTCAAATATCCTAAAGTTCTATGCAGTCTTGAAGAGAACTAATGGCAAATTCTAGTTTCATATATCATTGGAGAGCACACGCAAAAGAAAAATATATTTTGGATAAACAATGTATCCATAGATTAAGCTCAAGTACTCACAATATTATATCCACCAATTTTGAATTTCATTTCATCTCATTCATAATCAATGCATGGATTGATTCCTAACCATTCTAACTTTCTTCCCTTCACCACTATCACAATCTCAATTTCTGTTTTTAAGGTTTTGGAAGATGAGAATCAAATAAGTTATTATGATTTAAAAATAGCCCTTGTAAAAAGATTTAGTCCCATTACTTTGCTTACCCAATAAATGGATATATCAAGTATAACACTTCTTGTTTATACACAAACCAAACAAACAAACACAAGATCACATAATTAGAAAACAAGTCACAGTTATGCAAACAAACAAAGAAATAAAAAAATAAAAATACAATAAAATAAAAGCATAACTTTGTATAGAGAGGAAAACCCTAGCCGCTCTCTCCTCTCTCCTCTATGGCACATACTAGGAGAGCAGCCTCCATGGCAAAGAAGAAGGTGGTTAAGGGTTGTGTAGGGTCATCCAAATATGTGGATTCATCTAGGACTAATTCTCAGGTAGAGGCTATGGTTGGTGAGGGTGTGGTTGATTCAGATTTCAATGAGAATATTTCTCTAAGTGCATGCAATTTGCATGCAGGAGAAGACGTTGATTTGTCTGTAGAAGCAAGAGACTTGTCCAATATTTCTTTGAAGCCTGGGGAAGGAATGATCTTCGCTGAACTTGATGTCCCGAGGGTTGATAGGCCTGATCATGCACCGATACAAAATGTATTAGCAAATAAACGGTCAGACGCTTCTTCTTCTTGGAAAGATAAGGTTATTGGAAATAGGATTGCATCTATGGGATCTCAGTTGCCCTACGTTCCTCCTTCTATTGCAGGGGACAAAGTTTGTGTGGATCTCTAGAAAGATAAGGTGGAGAATTGTAGTGCTGATTGGCGATGGGCTATAGTTGGGTATATAATTGGGTCTCGGCCAACTCAAGGACAAATGATAGGCTTTGTAAAAAGGAATTGGCAGGGTGTGAAGGAACCAAAGGTGTTACTTCATGATCAAGGCTTTGTCGTCTTTAAATTTGATTCCTAGGAGGACAGGGACTGGGTGCTTGCAAAGCCTTATTGGTCATTCATCTAAAGGCTTAGCATTGAAAGTTTTAATTTTCAAAAGAAAAGTTTCAATTTCTACCCTTATGGATAAAACACATTAATCTCCCTTTGGATTATTGAGATATTGATTCCTTAAGCAGGATAGGAAGTGTTGTAGGTCAGCCTTTGTATTTAGATAGTATTACTTCTACAGGTGATATGATTTCCTTTGCACGTATATTGGTGGAAGTTGATGTGTCGAAGAGGCTTGTGGAGTCGGTAGAGATTCTAGACCTTGATGGAGAGACTTTGTATTAGAAGGTGATTTATGAATGGAGACATGCTTTTTATTCTAGTTGTAATGTGCCTGACCATTCATCTAAGAACTGTTTAAAATCCAAAGCACTTCATAAATAGACCTCTTCTCTCCAAAAACAAAATGATAAAGTCCCTATGGCTAGTGGGGTGACACAAAAACAGTGGAGAATAGTTCATAGGGAATCCTCTCATAATGTTGCTTAGAAAGAGAATCTTGTTCCAAATAAAATACCAATTGTTCAATCCTCCTCTACTACTGTAGGGAAGGATTTTCTGGAGGCCTCAGTGAACAGATATGATTGTTTAAGAGATTGTGAAGCCTTAGTGGATCAATGTGTTGATCAAGTGAGGGCTACAGGTAAATCTTTAATTGATGATTCTGTGATGCTTAACTCAATTATGGATCATATTCATGATAGGGGTTTGGAATGTCCGAGGCTTGAATAAGCCTTATAAATAAAAGGAATTGAAGCACTGGTTATCAGTGCATAAAGTTTTCCTTATGGGGTTGGTAGAAAATAGAATAAAATGTAATAATGCTGATAAGGTTTATGGCAGATTAAGGAATAATTTGCAGAGGTTAAGCAATTATGATTGACATCCTAATGGCAGGATTTGGTGTATATAGGACAAGAATGTTTGGGATTTGCAGCTTATTGCTAGTTGTGATCAGGCAATGCATTTGTTAGTGACTGGTGTAGACTCTGGAGTTAAGTTTTATGCTACTTTCATCCATACTTTTAATGCTGGAGAAAATAGGAAAAGGCTATGGAGCTGGTTGTGTGAGCATAAGGTGGATAAGGAGGCTTGGATTATTTTGGGAGATTTCAATGTTGTTTTACATGCTGATGAGAAATTTTAAGGGAATGTAGTAAACTTGAATGATGTTAATGATGCAAGACAGTGTTTCAATTCTATCCTGGTTCATGATTTGGGGTTCTCAAGGCTGAAGTTCACTCGGTCAAATAGAAGTATGGGTGAGAATAGAATCATGGCCAAATTAGATAGGGTTTTGGTGAATATGTTTTGGTCTTCCTCTTTTCCATCATCTAAGGAAGAATTTCTAGATCCTCTTTTTTTTATCATAGTCTTGGTTTGGTTCATGTTAATGCAAGGTTTTTCTAGTTTAAGAAGTGGTTCAAATTTTTTGATATGTGGACACTTGACCTAGAGTTTCTTCCCATGGTTGCATCTATTTGGAGTCAACCTATAGCTGGATCTGTGGCTTCAAAGTTTAAGAAGAAGCCCAGGGAGTTAAAATTTAGATTGAAGTAGATCAACTAGACCAAGTTTAGTGGTATTTCCACAAGGGTGTAGGAGATGAAGGGAAGACTTAAAATGATTCATACAGAATTGAATCTTCAACCACAGAATCCTAGATTACAGGAGGAGGAAAAGAAGTGTTTAAAGCTTTATGAACATTATGCTTTATGTGAAGAGAGCTTCTTCAAATAGAAGTCTGGTATCAAGTGGCTTAACTTGGGTGATTCTAATTCTCATTTTTTTCTTTACAGCTATGAAAGCTAGATAGATGAAGAGATCTGTGCACAAAATACAATCCACTGATGGGCACTAGTTTTATTCTACTAAGGGGATCCAATAAAATTTCTTATCTTATTATAAGGGTTTTTTGGGATCTGAAAGTCCTATTGCTGACTCTATATCAGAGGATATTTTGCATTTGGGCACAGTTATGTTTGTTGAGCACCAAAATTTGTTACTGAGATCTATTTCTAAGCATGAAGTCAAGGATGCTCTATGGTCAATAGATAATTATAAAGCTCCTGGACCTGATGGGATTACTACAGGGTTTTTTAAAGCTCCATAGTCATTACTAAGGGATGATGTTTGGCAGTTGATGAACAATATTTTCCAACCATCTGTGGTTCCTCCTTTCTTGGGACATACTTTGCTTGCTCTTATTCCAAAATTAGCTGGAGCTTAGTGTGTTTTTGATTTTCATCCCATTGCATGATGTAATGTTTTTTATAAGGTTTTGGAGAAGATTATTGCTGCTCATTTACAAACCATCTTACCCTCATTGATTCATGCTTCTCAAGCTAATTTTATTAAGGGAAGAGTCGTTGGAGATAATATTTTGTTGGCTCATGAACTGATTCATATGTATAAAAGAAAGAATATTTCTCCAATATGCATGCTTAAGGTGGATATTAGGAATGCTTATGATTCTCTGAGTTGGTGTTTTTTGGAGTAGGTGCTTTTAGGGATGCATTTTCCCCTGCATGTGGTCAAGCTTCTTATGGCTTGTGTTTATACTGTTAATTACTTTTTATCTCTTAATAATGGGGTTTTGGAGCCTTTTATGGGGAAGAGAGGGTTAAGGAAAGGGGATCCTTTGTCTCCCAACCTTTTTGTTATTGTTATGGAATATTTGAGTAGGATGCTATAGTCTTTATGGCTCAAAGCTGAGTTTCATGGACATCCTAAGTGTAAGAGATTGAAGATAACTAATTTGGCTTTTGCCGATGATCTTCTTGTTTTCTAAAAGGCTGATTTGTCCTATATTATTTCAATTAATTAGATTTTTGAGGTCTACACATAAGTCCTGAGAAGAGTTCTATATTTTTTGGGGGTGTTAAGCAGGATATGAAATCTTTGATTTAATCTTCTCTGCATTTCAATAAGGGCAGGTTCCCTTTCAAATATTTGGGGGTTCCTTTAGACTCTTCTAAACTTAAGTATGATGCTATGATCTCCTTGATTCTGAAGATTACTGGAAGACTGCAACATTGGTCCAATAGATTGCTATCATATGCAAGGACGCTACAGTTGCTGAAGTCTGTTATATTTAGCATTACTATGTTTTGGAGTTAGGTGTTTCTTCTTCCCAAGAAATTATTGGTGCATATTATAGAACTGTGTCGATCTTTTCTCTGGACTGGTAAATCGTTACCTAGCAAAAGAGCACTTATAGCATGGAAAACCATTTGTCTTCCTAAGAAGGAATGGGGTCTAGGCATTATTGATCTGCATACCTAGAATATAGCTATAATGGGGAAACACCTCTAGAACATTTGTCTGAAGAAGGTTTCTTTATGGATTAAATGGGTTCATTCATATTGTATCAAGCAGCAAGAGTTTTCTACTTGTTATCTTCCAAGCACTACTTCCTGGATTATGCAAATAATTTTTGCATTGAGATATTTGCTTTTACTAGGGTTTCAATTGTTGTAGGTTGATCCTATATACAAGATATCTGAGATTTATGAGTTTATAAGGTTTAAGGCCCCTAAAGTGCCTTAGTGGAGAGCTGTGTGGTGTAATCCTACAACACCAAAACACAAGTTTATATTCTGGCTTGTTGCCTAGTCTCGTCTACCCACAAAAGATCTCATGGCTAAGTTTATCTCTTCCACTGATTTGTAATGTTGTTTCTGTTAGTAGAATGAAAGTATTCTGTATTTACTAGTGTTGTGTCATATTATGAAGCAGATTTGGAACTCAATTAGAGTTTTTATGGGAGGTAGAAGATTCTCTAATTATTGGCCTACAGTGCTAAAAGATTTAGCATATTCTCGAGGAAGAAGAGTTGTCAAGAACCAATTCAAGTGTGCCTTTTATGCCATCAGTCTTTATGAGATTCAGAAAACTAGAAATGCTTATCTGTTCTATAATATTAGGTGGAATAGGAAGATGATTGTTTTTCAAATTTCATATAATTTGTCCTCTATTTGTAATCATCCTAGTAGAAGTCCTAAGTTTGGTGGTTATGTAGGTTATATAGATCATTTATATAGACTTGGATGTAATATTTCATAATTCTATAAAATTTCTTTGTTTATATATATATATATATATATATATATATATATATATATATATATATATATGCAAATAACACAAAAAAGACTACATTAAATATATATAGAAACAACATCAAAAATAGAATAAAGATTATAATTGTCATTCCCCGGCAACGACACCAAAAATTTTGTGCGTTGTCGTATGCACAATAAATTTAATAAATAAATCCTAATTTCCAAATACGTAGTAGATGTCAAGAAGGTGTCGAACCCACAAGGAATGGTATATGATCAATAATTCTATAATTAATGTTAAAACCCCAGTTATTTAATAACATTATTTTCTATCACTAAGTTCTATACTATGGATCAATAATAAAACACATTACTCACTAATTAATGAATAAGGATAGGAAGGTATTGATTATGGTATCAGGATATCAAATAATTACGGAGAAAAGAATGATTCTAAATGATCTAATGTTGACCCATAGAAAATCATAATAATTCATCTCTTTACTTTCTCTTAATTCTAATAAACTGAATAAGCTCTCAATTTATCACCTAACCAATTAATAACCTAGGTTAAGAACACTAGATTTAATTAATGACATCATTATGAATTAAAAACAGTCAACTACAACCATAATGACATAAGCTCGGATCATGGAATCGTACGAATGAATAGATAAGATTAATAATTAACCTTTTGCTATTTTACAAACGTTAATTAACAATTACGTATTAATTTCGTTACCCTAGTATTGATTAAGATCTAAACTAAATAGGTGATCAGTCTAATTAGTTTAAATTCTTAACCTATGATGTGAGATCATTTAATTCCATCTATTAATTCAATTAAATTTCATTTAGAATCATAAATTCAAATTACATTGTTATACATGAAACCCTAATTCCGTCACCAAATCTTCCTACTCTATACTATCTACGCTACTATCTTCATAATTGCAATAACATACAATTAAATGTAGTAATCTATAACTAACATCAATTATTATGAATAAATTAACAATGAAACACTAAAAGTAACAGAAATAATAATGCAATAAAGGAGTTTATTTGCATTCAATCAAAAATCAAAACTTGCAATTAAGATAGGAATGGAGAAGAACTTATCGACTTGAATTGTAGAGTGTTGATTGTTCAATTGAATACAACGGATAGAAAGATAATTGGAATTACGAATTACATATGGTATCTAGAGAATATAGAGAAAAAGAGAGAATCCAACTCTTGAACGCCCGAAACCGACTCTCAAATGTTTAGAACTTCAAAAATATATCAAGGAAAAGTTCACACGAATGGTTAGAATTTAAGAAAAACACGGTCCGTGTTGGGAAACATGAGACCTCCGTGTTTTTCCTTGAATTCTCTACCAAAACTGAGATTTTGTGTGTTGACAAAAAACACGGGGTACTGTGTTTACCGTGTTTCTTGTTTATTCGTTATCTCTTTATGAAATTTCAACACAAGCTTCCCTTTGATATATATTCTTCATTTATGGTCTTTTCATCCACTGATTCCATATCTCCTGATTTGTTCTTTGCTTCATTTCCTCTTTCCATCGATTTCTCCTTTGAATTTTTTCATTTTTATCTTTTCCTAAAAAATTTATCCATAAGAGAAAAACTCGAGAAAATATTAAATCTTATAAAAATAATAAGGAATAAATGACATTTTTACATCAGAAAATAACATATAAATCCCATGTATCAAAGAGCTAAGCTGATCTAAGAAGATGAATTGATGGTTATGAGGTGGGCGATAGATTCCTTTTGAGGGTCTCTCCTACTAAAGAAGCCATGAGGCTTAGTAGGAAGGATATGCTTAATCCGAGGAACATTGGACCATACGAGATTGTGGACCAATTTGGCAAAGTCGCCCATCATTTAGTCCTACCAATGGAATTGTCACATGTGCAAAACATCTTTCATATATCTCAACAGAGAAAATACACAACAGATCCTTCACACGTTATTCGACCAGAATTGCTAGAGTTCTATGAATCCTTAACTTATGAAGAGCAAATGGTGAGCATTCTGGATATAAAGATAAGAGAGAGTCGTTTGAAGGTCATTCCATTAGTAAAGGTCTTCTAGTCACTACATGTTACCAAGGAGGCTACTTGGGAGGCCGAGGAGGGAATTCGAGCAAGTACCTGTATTTATTTTCTTCGCATGTTACCTTAGTGTAACCCTTTTTCTTTAAGGGGGTAGTAAACTCTTTTCTTGGATGTGTTGATTTGATGTGTGTCTTACTATGTGATAAGTAATGTGATTGGAATATTTATAGGCTTCAGGGATGCAGCCTCTTTAAGGAGGTATTGATGTAATACCCCAAAAATTTTACTAAACCTAATCCCATATAATTATTACCTTAATCCAATTCTAATCTAAAAAAAATTATTTCAACCTTACCCTAATTCTTTTATCCAAAATCTTAACCTAATCCTAATCTTTGACCCTTGTAATTTATATTTCTTAACCTAAATTTAATTCTAGTTGATTTACATTTTTAATCTTACCTATATTAGCTAATCAAAATTTAATCTAAATCTAATCGTCACCTTAAGCCCTTTTCCCTTTTCTTTTCTTTCCCCTTTTTTCTTTTCTTTCCTTCTATACTAATTTCTTCTTCTCCTTCTCCTATATTACATGTGTAATCCTTAACCTCTGCAACACACAATTCCGATCTCAACCATCATCCTCCCATCTCATCCTATTAAAATTTTGGCCTCTCCCTCATGTCCCTACTCCTCTCCCTCATGCCTCTGCTACTGTTAATTATCACCAAAATTATCATCATCCTCTATCATTTTCCCTGTTTGTATGCCACCATGTCCACACATATATACTACCTTCTCTTCTCACACTCCCTCATTTATTGTTCCCATGTTTTTTCAAGAAAACCAACCCTAAGCCACCTTTCTCCCTCTTTTCCTTACTTTGTTCCATCAACCGCACCACCACCATCACCATCCACACACCACCAACAACCACCAAGCACCGCCATGGCTTGGTAAAATAACCACCTTATCAACCCCCCTCATCGTTGCCACCCACCACCGCCTCTTTCTCCCCTATTTCTCAAGCGTCATTGTATTTTTGTGAGGTGCACGTCTTGCATATGGTCCCTCACAAAACCATGCACTATCCTTTTCTCTTATTGCACACCTATGCCTCCTCGTATAGCCCACCCGTGAGTGCTTGCACAGGCTTTGCACAACCATGCACTCGCCCTTGTGCCCCTTATTCTTTTTCCCATATGTGTGCATTGCATGCGCTCACTCATGCTTCCTTCACATAGCATGCCCGTGTAACTTCCCAGATCACAACTTGAGCGTGCATTTCATGCTACATGCCTACATGGCCTCATTTTCTCAGCCATGCTTCTCTTTTAGCACACCCAAACATCACCAAAACACCACCATAGCACCATCATACCTTCCACCACATTTCCATGCAACTCAAGCTTCCCTTTGACTCTTTTTATTTCCATTTTTGCCCTCCTTTACCTTAAATTTTCCCTAAATTATAATCTTTGAGCCTAATTGTGCATTATTTTTATTTTCATAGGTGATATTCCTATGAACTCAGAGGAGGTGGTTTAGGATTTATATGTTTAGAGTCTGGTGTCCTTGTTAGTAAAGATATATGTTGTAGCTAGGACTTTATGTGTATGTGTATGTGCTTTTATTTTGGACATGTTACATGAATGATGTTATTCTATGATATGATATCTTGAGGATAATGAAATTTGGAAGTATGTATTTGGGAATAATTTTAGATACATAGTATCTATGTACATAATTGAGGATATATTTCTCAAATGAATATTGGAGATTTGTATGTAATAATATTGGGATTTATAAGGCTTTAGGAGAATATGAGCATTGTAACTACCCTAAGTATATTATGGTTATTCGAGGATAATTATGTGGTCATGATTATATTATTCAATTATATGTCATGCATACCTATATGAGTCTCACATGATAATCTTGAATATATAATCAAGTCTAAATATCATTTAAAGTGAAATATCACATCACTTAGGTGGATGTGTTTTTATAAGTCTATTCCGCTAGATAATAATAGTGGCTTAGGCGTGTTGCTCCTAAGAGGTGCATCGGTCTGTTCCACCAAATTAAGAATAGTGGGGCCTCATACTTAATGAGAATGAAAAATATGATTAAGAGATAAACTATTAATGAAAAAGATATTTATCATTTTTAGTGAAAGATTATATGAGTTAGGACCAAGGTGGAGTCAGTTCCATCGCACAATAATAATGGCTCGGGTGTGTTATCCCTAAGAGGTATTTAAGATTGTTCCACCAATTTAAGAATAGTAGGGTCCCTGAAATCAATATAAATAAAAGATTGGAATACAATATATCTATATAGTGAGATTCAAAATCAGTATTTACTTGACATTGTTTTATATTATCATATGTATGCTTACTCTCTGATGTGAACTCATGTATTATATATAGTCCTACTTTGACTATACTGTTAGCTTACTCAATACGTAGTGCATGTAATATCCTAAAAAATTTCATAAGAATAAAGAATAAAATAATAAATAGAATAAAATATATGTACATATAATAATAATAATAATAATAATAATAATAATAATATAAGATTTCAAATTCACTATCTAGCCTTATTCCAAGACATTATTTTAATTATTTAGCTTAAAATAAAATATAGTAATTTTTAATTATTTTTATAATTTCTAATAAACTCCCCAAAAACCCAACCTAAAAATCCCACAACCTTTTTATTTTTCTTTTCCTTTCCTTTTTTTCTTACTCTTCTCATTTTTCTCTTTTCTCCTTTTCTTTTTCTTTTCTTTTCTTCATTCCTTCCTTCTTCTTCTTCTTCCATCCCCCGCCTAGGTTGCGCTGTGACTGACCCAAGCGCCTTCCTTTCTCCCTCGACTAATCCAACTCCCTTCCCTTCTCCCCTTTTTTTTCCCTAGGCGACGGCCCAAACCCCCTCCCCTCTTTTCTTCTTCTCCTTTTTTCTCCCCCTTCTTTCCTATTTTCCTTTTCTCTCCCTATCCCCTACCCCTCACCTAGAGACATTGCATGACCCCCTTCCATTTTTGCACCCTACAACCTACAACCCAACCAACCTCCCCTCCCTCTTTCACTTACTGGCCATGCAAGACATGCACATTGGCATGCGCCTACACGACCCCTACACGCACCCCCTGCATCACATGACCCTACACCTACCCTACCATCGCCATGTCGCCTAACAAATAGCCACCTGTTCCCCTTCCTCCCTCTATAGCCTATAAATACCCCTAACACTGCCCTCTCCCTCATCGACCTTTGTCCAACACTTTCCCTTGCTAGCCTTCTGCACCTGCCACTATTGTAGCCAGACCATGCCGCCACCTAAACTCCTCTCCTCTTCATTCCATGCACCTTACTGCACCTATTAAGCCCTTCATTTACCTTACTCTCTTCTTCTTTTCCCCTCCCCAAGCCTGTAAAATGGGTAGGTCACACCACCATCTGCCACCTTGCACCACCACTACTACCAGCCCATTCTCCCTTCTTTGCATTGTCACCACACCTCAACTCCCTACACAAGTGCCCAACTTGTGCAACCAATCCTCTCCACCACCTTCTTCCCTCCATTTTTCCTCTTTTATCCTCTATTCCTCTAGGTTGCACCACCACTGGCTATCATGACCCACCTTCCTCCCACTAGTCAATCTGGTGCCAAAACCACCCTTAACCCCCCAAAAGGCTAACCCCTAATCTTTTTCCCAACCAAAAACTATTCCCTATACCTTGCACCACCACCTCCGCCACCGCATCGCCTCTGCCACTGCCGCCCTTCACTTCTCTTACCTATTCTAGTCATTGCCACTTCCCTTTCCTCCATTTTAAGTTCCATTTAATTAAATTTATCATCATCATCATCATCATCATCATCATCATCATTATTATTATTGTTATTTTATTTAAGGAAATACAAAAAGGGAAAAGGAAGAAAAAGGATAAGATAGCTTAAGTTTGGGTATTCCTATTTTTGCTTCAAGATTGGAGCCGTTTCGATAAGGATACAATCATAGCTAGGGCCTTGTGTTTATGTGATTTTGTTATGGGTTAAGTGAATACCTACATAAAATATTTAATGTTCTAGGGTTACTTGTGTAGCTTAGCTTGCAAGGATCTAAGGTAGTAATATGTTTGGACATGACTATGTTGGTTCATATTTTGATGTGTAATTCTATTATGTGGTATTGCATGTTTTTAGGATTGTTGAGAAGTTCTTGTATTTTAAGTCATGAGGCTAGATAGGGTTTTGGAGACACAGGGGCATTTTGGTCAATATTACGGAAAATGGCATATGGGAAAACCCTAAGGGAAAAGTCAGCCAAATATCTTTTGAAAGATGTTACATAACAATTATGGTAATTATAAAAGTGGATTAAGGGCTGATATTGCATGGAGAGAGTTGATTATGCATGGGGTGAGCCAAACCTAATATGGTCTATATTTGGGGGTGACTAAGTGAGGGATGGTTGTTAGGAATGGTTATGGGGGAGATGATGGTATTGTTGGGTAGTTTGGCAACAAATGGGTAGGACTCCTTGGATGCTAAGGGATGAGAGAGTACTAAGTAGGTAGAACTAGGGTTTTGACATTACAAAACCCTAAGGGTAGGTCATTATCACATGTAGGAAATGGGGGAGTTGGGTTGTGCCTCTAGACTATGATGTTGAATATGCTTTGTGGTGATTAAGTGCTAAGTCTAATGGTTAGGTGGGATAAATAGGAGTAGATACAATAACTAAGGGGAAATTATGGTTTCAAGCGGATTCCATTGTGAAGGTTGTTATCATATGTGCAAAATGAAGGAGTTATGCCACAAAACTTTAGAGGATGGATAATCCTGGTAACATATGCTTGTTTGTGGAATTTTAGGGCCAAATAAATGGTAGATAAGGGGTTAGGCCTATTTAGGCCAAACTAGGGTTTTAAGGAGTAACACTACGGGCCAATTGTTATCATGTGTAAGGAACAAGGGAAATGGGTTGTGACTCATGAATACAAGGGTTTCTAATGGCATGTTTGGATTGTTGGATAAGTTGAGGACTCAAAGGATCATTAGGGAAAAAGGATATGTCAAGCTTAGGAAAATAAGGTTTCCAAGGGGTTAGGATTGGCCCGGGGTGATAGTAGGGTAAGTGACATACTTGAGTGGTGCATGGTTGTGTGTGTGGTATTTAAACAAATAAGATACAAATAAGACAATAATTATTTAAAGTGGAAGATCACTTGAATCGAGGTCGGTTATACCCTATTGACCGATCTACCAGTGAGAATAGTGGTTAGGTGCGTGTTGTCTTAGGGTTTTACCCTATTTACTGATCCACCTATGAGAATAGTGGGGTCCCGCACTCAAGTAATTAAAACCATTAGATGATAATAACTCTAGGATGACCCTAACTACTTAAAGTGGAAGATCATTTGGGTCAGGGTCTGTTGTACCTTATTGACCAATCCACTGGTGAGAATAGTGGCCAGGTGGTGTTGTCTTGGGGTTTTACCTCATTTACCAAGGTCTTGATCTCAAGTAATAAAACCCTTAAATAATGTTAACTTATGGGAAGATAATAATCATTTATAGTGGAACACTATGTGGATCGAGTCGGTTGTGCCTTGTTTGCTGATCCATCGGTGAGAATAATGGCCAAGAGCATGTTGCTTTGGGGTTGTATATTATTCACCGATCCATTAGTGAGAATAGTGGTCAGGAGCATACTGCCTTGGGGTTGTATCTTATTTACCAATCCACCAACGAGAATAATGGGTCATGGGCCCACTTAGACATAATTCATGAGTTAACTGATTATCGCACTATTATCCTGAGTCCAAATAATAATGAACGAATTGTTATGACCTGCTTATATGCATTATATTTCTTGTTGTGATGTCATGGACTACTTTATTCCTCCTTAACTATATTGTTATCTTACTCATTATGTAGCGTACTGATCACCCCTTTTTTGGGTCCTACGCATTCCCATGAGTAGTGTTCCCTCTTAAGTTTGCATAGGTGATTGAGGATACCCTAGGTGACTTTGTCGCTTATGATAACATGATCGAGGCAGAGTGACACTAGAGTAACCCAAGATTAGGACCTAGAGAGAGTGACATCTGGATATTAACCATTCCAGCTTTCTAGTTTAATGTTCTATTTTAGTTCAATAATGTTTATATATTTCAGCATTTTCTTGGTAAGAAATACTTAACCCTTACTATGTTATGAAATGCTTCCCTTGCTGTATTTATTATGGTTGAACCTCTTTCTACCTTACCTTGTAGTTGGTGCAAGGAGGGCTAGGGCCAGACTTATACCATTTATAGTGGTAACATCTCTTCTTATGGTGTATGTTTTCACATTTAAAATGAAAAATTTAAATGGTAATTTTTGGGGGTGTTACAACATACTGGTCATTCGTTTCATGAGTGTTATTCATCATCATGAGTAGACATCCCAGATATCTTTATATAGGTCAATAATAACCTAGTGGGCAAATTTGTAGCCTTTGATATTTATTATGTGGAGGAATGATTTTTGTATAAGGGTTTTGGGCATTGAGTTATATTATCTAGATGTTTTTTCTAACCAAATACCTTTTGGACTCTTAGATCCATGGTATCACTTTTTGTATTTTGGATTATTGTACTTAGAGTAAACCTCCAAACTTTTTATCTAATGTTTATGAAAGTTCCCTCATTTTCTAATTATCACATTTTATTTTCTAATTGTTTTCTCTTATGATTGATGTAATGATGGTATGGTGAGCCAGACTTATGTCAATTACGGAGGTAACACCCAACTATTTGATAAGATGCTTCCACATAAAATGAAATTTTTTAGTAGCAAATTTTAGGAGCGCTACACCCATCTTTTTGTAAAGTGTTGAATGAGAAATTATGTCAATTTTAGTGTTTGATTTTGATTTGAGACTATGATTAGGTTTAAGGTAAAGTTGGATTTGAAATGAGGTTAGAAAGTTAAATTTAATAAGTTTTAGGTGAACTGATCGACTAGTTCATCTTTTCAACAAAATGATTTTTACTCAACCAAATATATCGACTAGTTGGGGATCCGATCAACTAGTATATAGAACAATTGAGTGGTAGGCAAAACTGATTGATTGGTTTATCGAGGTGGGTATGTTTTCAAAACTTAATTTTTCAAAAAAAAATTCTTATGCTAAAATGGAACTTTATTAACCTATGCCGAATTGTTCCTAAAAGATTCTTAACCTTTTTGATGATGCATTTGGCCCAAAAATACAACCTCATATTGATTTGAGGAGTCGATTGGGACAATTGAGGGGGGGATATGTCCTCAACTTTGTCTTCTTCCACGTCTCTCCTCTACATATTTCTGATATCAATGCTTCAATTTTTGACTCAATTTTACTTAGTTGAGAGACTCCTTCCACCTCTCTCCTCTGCATATTTCTAATTGTTTTCCCTTTTTCTTTCTTCATGTTCTCCTCTCTCCTTTTTCTTTTTCGCTTCCTTTCCCCCGGTTAGGCCTCGCCCATGCTACCTAGCCTCTCCTCTCCTCTCTTCCCTTCCCTACATGGAGCCCAATCTGCTTCCTCCTTTCTTTTTTTTCCCTTTGCCCGCCCAATTCTCCTTCCTTTCTTTCTTTTCTTTTTCCCCGACCAGCCAGCCTAGCCCCTTCTTCTTCCTCCTCCCCTCTCCTTCCATCACGCTATAGGTTGCGTCTACAACCTTCCATCGGCCGTCCTCCCCTCCCATTGTACCGCCCCGACCTGCTCCCTTCTCTCTCCCCCATCCCTTTCATTTCTAATTCGAGACAAACCTACCATATAACTACCTCCCCTACATGCCCATTCCCCTTCCTTTTCCCCTATCTACAGCCTGCACCCTACACTTTTGCAGGCTCGTATAAGCCTGCCACTTCCAGCCGATGAGCTCCTACCACTCTTGCCCCCTTGTCCTCTTCTCCCTCCCTTGACCTATAAATACCCCCACACTGTCCCCCATTCCCCTCCTTTGCTCTACCAAGAAAATTTTGACCCTTCTTGTCGCTGTGCCTTTAGATTCCACCCTAGCCGCCATCGTGCAACGTTACCTCTTGAAACACCACCGAACCTCTTCCCTATATCACCCTCCACCAAACCAAACTACACACCATCCTTAACTCTCCCTACACAACCCACCCCGATCATGCAAAGTGGGTTGCTTGAGCTACCTTTTGCACCCCATTGCATCCCCTCTCACTGTTGTGCACCGCCTCCTCCGCGGCAATCAATGCCTCTACTGCCACCCACTCAACCCAACAGACCCTCCTCTATCTTTCCCTACCCTTCATTTTCCCTTTCTCTCTCTCCTTTATCCTCCCACTATCTCCACCACTCTCGACCACCACAGCCACCACCATCTACGCCGCCACCCTGCTGCGTCACCACCACCATTACAATCCTCTTAGTCAAGAGAGTCCACCACCTCACAACCACCACCTCCCTCTCTCTCTTCCAACCCCAAAAAACCAACCTTTCCTAAAACCACCACCACTTCCACCACTACTGCAGCTGTGCGCCGCCGCCACCCTAGCTTCCACTTTCACTTAGGTTCTATCTTAACCCTTGCTAGCACTTAAAGTATAAATTATTTTGGTATAATTATTATTTTAGCCTTATCATTACTATTATTCTACCATTATCATCATCATTATTATTATCACTACTAATAGCTCTATTTTGGTTAATACTCCCACTAGTGTATTTGTTAGCCACTTTAATGATAACATCCTTATTAATACTACTAAAACTATTATTATTATTATTATTATCATCATCATCATCATCATCATCATCATCATCATCATCATCATCATCATCATCACTAATACTAGTTATTACTAAAGATAAAGTACAGACTAATGAAAGTAATAAAAGGGAATTTAATCCTAGTGTTTCCCTCTCATAGGTGAACCAAGTCTGACCCCTAAGAAGGCGTAGGAGCGTGTTCCAGGCCTGGTGTTGTTTTAGGTAAGGATGTGATTATGGCCTAATATGTGTATTATGTGTTATGTGTGTATTTTATGTGGTTATGAACTATGCACTTGTAGCACAGCTTGCTAAGCATGAAGTTAAGGTAAGTTGTATGTGTTTTTATGGCATGTGTAATATGATAATGTGACTTGTACTTGTATTGTGCTTATGTAATATTGCCCTATATGACTTGCATGCTATAAGGCTTTAAGTAGTATGATGTGGTTGTAAGAAGATAAAAGAAGTAAAGAAAGTAAGTTGACTAGAGGGAAGTAAGAATGGCCTACAAATCTCAGGACTTATGGGTGGACAAATAAAGGGAAAATGTGAACCAATTAAGATGATGGACTAAATTATGCATGGAGAGTATAAGGTTTGCATAAGGTGGCTAGTCTCTGTATGGGGATGACTTTTACAAGGGAAAAGTTGACTTGAGGGTTGAGTAAGGTAAGAAAAGAGTAGTTTGGGTGATTGGAGTCCATATATGAAAAATAGTATATAGGTTGGTATAAAAGCGCATGGAGGAATTGACTAGGGTTTGGAAGGAAAACCCTAAGTGGGGAAGTTGTGGAAGGGAGAAATAATGGAAGGGGTTGGAGTATGGGGTTAGAGTGGAAGGGTGTCATATGGAGGGTGAATGTGTGTCATGTGGAAAGGAAAATGGTAAGTGTGGGTGATGAAGGGATGACACATAAGAAAGGAGAGGTGTTAGGGTTTGGGGTGGCCAACTAGGGTTTCATGGCCACATATGCAAAATGGGAAGTAAAGTTGGGATGATGGGTGTGGATTGAGTGGGGTGATGAGTTAGGAGCAAAGGGAGCATGGGACATGTATGATAAAGAGATGTTAGGCCATATAGGCTAGATTAGAGTTTTCAAGGGGAAAACTCTAGAGGGCAATGGTGAGTTAACCCAGAGATATAGGAAAGTGAGCCTCGACCCACATACATAGGAGTTTGGACATTCATGGTGAGTAAGGAAAAGGGAGAAAGGATGTTTGGATGTTCTAGGAAATGTAGAAATCCCAAGATATGGGATGGGGCTTTTCAGGAGAGTAGGTGTGGATGGGATGTGTGAGCTGGAAGTCCAAGGGGTAGAATATCTAGTATGAAAATATCTATTAAATAAGACATGGATAAGATACTAACCATTTCAAGTGGAAGATTATTAAGTTAGGCCCAAACAGATCCATCGGCATAATGGTGGCCAGGTGCAGGGTGCTTTGGAGATCAATCCACCAGCGAATAATAATAGCTAGGTGCGTGTTGCTCTGGATGTTTCCAATCAACCGGCTATAATAGTTGAGGATCTCAAGCTCAATAAGCCAAAACTTAATTGATGATAAGCCATGAAAAAGATACTAATTGCTTAAAATGGAATACCATAGGAGTTGGGGCTAGACCGATCCACTAGCGTAATAATAGCCAGAAGCACCTTACCTTGGAGATTGATCCCCCGGTGAATAATAGTGGCTAGGAGCATTCTATTCCTGGATGTTTCCGATCCACCGGCTATAATAGTGGGGTTTTCGTACTCGCATGGACTTAAAATGATAATGGTGTGAAATGGAAATAATGACCAGAGATCTAATGATTATATTTAATCGGATAGAATCATTGCTTGTACTATCTATCTTTTATATATGGCCTTAGTTGCATGGTTACCTACTTGTATTATCTGTCTTTTATGTATAGCCTTAGTTACATGGACACCTTACTCAATACGTAGCGTACCAATCACCCATTTCATGGGTGCTGCTCATTCCCATGAGCAGAGGTCCCTTCTGAGTTAGTGTAGTAGGAGATGTTGTGTTTGATGACTATGACATTTTTGATGCGTAGGGCAGGGCTGAGTGATGACTTGTTGGACTTGGCATGGGGTCCAAGAGCAAGTATTGTCTGAACTCGTCTTTTTCAATTTTTATCCTATCTTGCTATTTATATTGTTCTTTCCCTTTGGGGGCTTTGACATTATTTTAGTTTTCTATTCTATAATGACCATTTAATTGCAACTCTGATTTCCCTTTTCAATTATGCATTATTTGAATCATTATAACTTTATGTCCTAATCAATTTTATAACTCGTGAAATTTCTAGCCTTGTAATTGGTGCGAGACTGGCCGGAGGCCAAGCTTGTGCTGATCACGATGGTAGCACACCCTGTCTTGGTGTATGGTTTTATTTAAACGAAAATTTTCAACTATGATTTTTAAGGATATTACAGTCAGTATGCCTTTAGGTATTTATTGGTGCCTACAGACTTTGCCTTCGTGTGGGATCCTAGTATATCCTAGTGATTTACCTACTCTAGACACTAATAATATACTAAGAGGTTTCAATAATAAAGGGTCTGGTTACTTAGGTGGTTGTCTTTGGCCTAGACCTATGTCTATATTGGTTGGCTTAGACTTGGACTTATGTCCATTGTAGTTAGCTTGGCATAGACTTATGTCTATTATGGTTGGCTTATGCTTGGACATTATGTCCCTTGATTTTAATAGGATTCCATGATATTTTAGACCATGGGGTGGTACATAGTCCATTACTCGATAATGAATAACTAGATAATGATTGGAATAAATGGGTTGGATGATAATAATGGTAAGAGTTGGAATGAATAACTGGTTAATAATCGGAATGATTGACTAGATGATGACCCATATAAGTATATGGTTAAGGAAATGGTATAACCTAATCGATTGAGTAAGTTGGAAATAAACCCTAGTGTCCATCTGTATAATCTATTGAGTATGTGTGTGTGATTACCTACGATTTTTTTTTACCATGATAATGAGCATAATACATTCTGAGTTACTTGACTTATGCATGATAGTAATTCCTAATGCATTACTACACTTACCTATATGGCATTGGTGTGACATATGTTAAGTATGATTTTCATGTAATGATTGGACTCGTATTCTTTAGACTTTCGTTGATGAGACAACTTGACTTACTTAGTACATAGCGTATTTATGTACTCATGAGTAGATGGTCATATGTAGGTTTTAGGGATGACCATTAATGGGCTTATCTCAACATGGGTTAGGGGTATTGAGAGCGTAGAAATTCAGAGGTTGTTGTATGGTCCATGCCGGACCATGGTTTCGCCTTGACTTGTTTTCTACTAGTATAGTTCTGTATTATTAACTTTTCATTCTCCCTATATTCGATTATATTAGGGATCGTCTAGGTCCTATGTTTGAAATGATCTTTTAAATGCGTATGTAACTTAAGTTTGTACACTCTATTTTAAATTAGATAGTTTTGTTTAGCCTTGTATCTTATATGAGATTAGCGGCTTGCTTCTAACTTGTGTTAGGTATGGCAGTAGCACCCCATTTTTTCTGGATGTATTTAGTATTTTCCACTTCGAAATTAATTTAAAATGAAATTTTTGTAGAAGTGAAAAATAGGGATATTACAATTTGGCTTACATAGTATGTATCATATTGATGTGCCCATATGTTCAGTCACCTACCCAATCACATGAGTAGAATACCATGTGCAAGTTTTTAAGGATGATCAATAGTGACCTACCTTATGTCGAACTTGGAATTTGAGAGTATAGATACCCAGAGATCTTCATAAGTCCTTAATGGACCAGAGTTTTGGGGCCTTACCTTTTGTTGTTTTATTTTAATATATTTCCACACTTTTCGTTTACCCTATTCTATGCGTTCAAATATTTGGGGGACATGAGAGGTCTCATTTTGTAATCATTTTATTGTAGTATCTATATATTTTTACCTTTACTCACTCTATTATCGTATTTGGGATTGAATAGTTTCTTAGCCTTATATATAACATGGGATAGACGAAAAATATCTATCATATGTTATGTGCGGTGGTAACACCTTGTTTTTCCTAGTTGTTTTCTATTTTTTCCACTTTGTTTGTGTTCTAAAATGAATTTTTTTAGAAGCAAAAAATGGGTGTGTTACAATAATAGTGGCTCATGTGAGTTTTATCTTGAGAGGTGCTTTATATCATTCCACCAATTTAAAAATAGTGGTCAGGAGCGTGCTTCCCTAGTATATGTTAAGTCTGTTTCATCGAATGATAATAGTAGTTTAGGTGTGTTCTTCCCTGAGAGGTGCTTTAGTTCATTCCATAGGATTAATAATAATGGTGTTTGTGAACTCACTATAAATAAAAATATGGATTATGTTTATATTTAAGAATGAGTTATGCAATTAGTTTTTACTTTACATTGATTTATGTTAACATGCGTGTATGCTTAATTTCTTATATGAACTTATGTAATTCTATGTAACCTTACTTTAGTTTTATTGTCACTTTACTCAATATAAAGTGTACTGATCATCCTTCTCATTGATGTTACTCATTCCCACAAATGGACGACCTCTATTTTTTTTATGCAGGTTGATGAGGACTTGTTGGATGACTTTACTGCTTATGATACATTAATTGTGGAGGAATGATTCTTATGTATGGGGGTTAGATAGAATCATATTATTCAGTTATCCTTTTTTTTTTTCTAGATACCTTTTGGAACTTTTAATTTTGATGTATCCCTTTTATGTATTTTTGATATTATACATGGAGTTAATCTTCAAACTTTTATCTAATGTTTATAAAAGTTTTTTTTATTCTCTATTTATTTTACTTTAAGTTTTGACTACTTTACCTTTTATTAGATGTAAATGATGGTATGATAAGCTAAACTTATATCAAGTATGGTGATACTACTCAAGTATTTTGATATTATGTTTCGTTATAAATATAATTTTTCTATAGTAAATTTTGGAGTGTTACACTCTCATTCACTGTAGTAGGGTAAACTAGAACATAAAGGGCTTGATTAAAAGGTTGAAATGTGTTAAGAGGTGTATATAGGGACACCATGGTTAGAGTTTTCTTTGAGGATGTTAATGGAACCATGACATATTGTATCATATTTGTATTTTATTTATTTAAACATCTTATTGAATTGTATTAGGTTTAGCATTTATGAAATATATATATATATATTTACTATCAGTTTGTATTCCTAATGTTGCTCCCCTTTTCATTTATTACTCGTACTTGCAAATTTTATTGACCCATCGCACAACTAGAAATCTAAGAGATTTACTAGAGGTTTCATCATAAGGTGTTCCATTGGAGACTAATTTTATGATAAAGAGTCAACTCAATTACTATTAATTATTATTATAGATTTCAAAATAGGAACTTTGTTTAAGCAGAAAAATGATTGTTTCTTTTATAGCCATACTAATATAATTACAAAATAGATAGAATTCCCGCATTTCTAATCAATTACTATCAAATAATTACTCTCTTACATATACCCACATTTAAAATTAAAAACTTATTTTTTAAATAGTCTTTTCTATGTAAGATAAATATTATTTGCATATTATCAATATAGATAGCTTTAGATGAGTTGGTTTACAAATTGTCTGAGATAATAGAAATAAGATGAGTTGTCATAAATTATTCATTTATGAAATCGATTATTGATTTAACTAACATATGCTAAAGTTTTCTATTAAAACTAAGATTATAATAAGAAGTTTCAACATTTTATGTGTATCATATTTAAGTACTTCATTTATATAAAATAAAATATTAAATTTGAAATTAATACTGTAAAAGCATATGAAAATAGTACCTATATAGAATACGATACTTGTAAGATTCTCAAACAAACTATTGGAGAAGCTTTAAATAAGCTTCCAAATAAAACACCGGACGATCAAATAAATTTAATCAACCTCGACTCGAGTTGCTGAAAAACAATGGTTGAGTTAACAAGCCTCTAACTCTCGATTCATTTATAGTTTTAATACAAGTATAAAATTATTGGGAAAAATAGTGTGGAGTCCTGCTGGCCCAAACTAATTAGGCATACAAAAATATACGGTCATTAGTTGATGTATTAGGACTTGGTAAGTTATACAGTATTATACAGTTACCAAACCTAAGGTTCGTAACCAAACCTAACTGTGTACGTAATTAATGAAAACATACCTGATCTTCTCACTCCTACTTCTCCTGTCCATCTTCTTCCTTCTTCGTTCTGAGTTGGACTCTGACCGGCGGTTTCTTGCCATTTTCGAACTGTTGACAACAGCAGAAGTCGTCCTCCTATTCTACCTGATCTTCTCACTCCTACTTCTCCTGTCCATCTTCTTCCTTCTTCGTTCTGAGTTGGACTCTGACCGGCGATTTCTTGCCATTTTCAAACTGTTGACAACAGCAGAAGTCGTCCTCCTGTTCTACCTGATCTTCTCACTCCTACTTCCCTGGACAAGAAGAACAGACGCAATCCACTCGTGACGTAATTTGGTGTTGCAGATATGGCAATTTTTGTTGCAGATCGATAACTTCGGTTAAGAAAGATTGTGTGCTTGGTAAGCCATATATTTTAAGTGTGTACATCTGTTTGTTTTCGATGGTGTTTTCATCAATATAGACCGACACTCGCTCCGTTGGCGAGTTTGATTTGTTTCATAACGAATGCTGAAGTTTGATTTTGATAATTTGATGAATGAATATGTTTCGAGAAGTGGATTCAAATATGGATTCTGCTGAATTAGAACCTTATATTGAGTATCCTCTACAATGGTTAAGTTGACTAAGATTATTTGGTTGTCTTGTTCCCTGATTTGCTTAATTTCCTGCGGTTGTCAAATTATTTGGTGGATATAATTATTCGATGTTTATGACTGTTATGTTTCTGATTGGCTTATTGGCCTGCCCTAATTTTTATGCATTTATGTCAATGGCTGTTGGGGTACATTTAGCTATACGTGGGATATGTTGTTTGATATATTTAGATGTTAATCACATGTTGCAACTCTCATGGTTACTATAATTAATGTTCTGTTGTTATGATAATATTTGAAATGCTGACAATGTATTGTAGTTAATTGTTGTAGGTAAGTTATAATGTTGATTTTAAGTGCCTTTGATAAATTAGTTTGTGGTGTTGTGAAGTGATGATATGGTTTTTTATTAGAATTTCTATACAATTTAAATTACATATATAGTGTGGTTAGTTGTGATTTAGTACATTTTGCTAACCTGTAGAGAATAGTAATTGTATTTGGTTTGTGAAATGAAGATAATATGGAACCAATCGATCGTAAGAAGCGGAGGATTGTACGGCGTCCCGCAAGCGATCATATGGGCGTTAGGTCCATTGATGAGAAGGTACATATTAGTTTAATTTGTTTAATAACCCACTCTATCATTTGTTTGTTATAATGAAGTTATTAAATCATATGATAAAGGATTGAAAATCAGAATATTTGTGGACAGTTGTATTACTTTGAAAACATTTTTATTGACTATTATTTTTAAGTAGTAATGCAGGTGTTAGGAAATTTGTGTTTGAAGTCAGCTAGTATGAATATTACATACAAATCAATATCCACAAACAGTATTTGGTTCCAAGTAGAAAAATATTATGTACAAATAAAGATATTATATGTACACGTAATTATGCAGTAATGTACACATGATTTTATGAAAAAAGTACATGTAAATTGGATACTATTAAAGGTGGCCTGAAAAACGAATAGACTGTACACCCTTAAATAGTATGTCTAAGTTCGAGTTTATACTAAATTTTCCCCTCATAAATCATTGGTACATTTAGTTTGAGGTGAATTTAAGAGAAATGAATAGGTCAAAAGTGAATATTCTCGTATAGTATTTGGTTGAGTACAAATTATTATGTACATATAACTATACAAATTATGCAAAAAATGTACACATCATATTATCTATATGTACATGTAAATTGGTAATCGAACTGAAGGTGACTTGAAAACCGAATAGATTGTACAACCTTAAATGGTACAATATTGTTGGAGTTCATACTCAATTTTCCCCTCATAAATCGTTGGTAAGTTTAGTTTGATGTCAATTTAAGAGAAAAGAATAGGATACAAATCAATATCCACAAACAGTATGGAAATCCAAGTGGAAAATATTATGTACACATAAATAAGCTAATATGTACACCTAATTATGCACTAATGTACACATGATATTATTAAAAAGTACATGTGAATTGGATACCAGTAAAGGTGGCCTGAAAACTGAATAGCCACTCTTAAATGGTTTGACTTTGTTGGAGTTTATACTCAATTTTCCCCTCATAAATTGTTGGTAAGTTTAGTTTGAGGGCAATTTAAGAGAAAAGAATAGGATACAAATCAATATCCACAAACAGTATGGAAATCGAAGTGGAAAATATTATGTACACATAAATAAGCTAATATGTACACCTAACTATGCACTAATGTACACATGATATTATTAAAAAGTACATGTGAATTAGATACCAGTAAAGGTGGCCTGAAAACCGAATAGCCTGTACACCCTTAAATGGTTTGACTTTGTTGGAGTTCATACTCAATTTTCCCCTCATAAATCGTTGGTAAGTTTAGTTTGAGGGCAATTTAAGAGAAAAGAATAGGATACAAATCAATATCCACAAACAGTATGGAAATCCAAGTGGAAAATATTATGTACACATAAATAAGCTAATATGTACACCTAATTATGCACTAATGTACACATGATATTATTAAAAAGTACATGTGAAAATATTATACCAGTTTGAGGTCAATTTTAGATAAAAGAATAGGATACAAATAATGTCGATTGGTAATCCAACTGAAGGTGACATATCCTGAAAACAAATTACATAATGAACATTATATAGTAACCTCTGTTTGTTGGAGTTTAAAATAATTTTCCGATGAAAAATTATGTGTCCGTAATTAAAGAAGATTTTGTATTGGCATCACACCAGAAAGAGTTAAATTATTATATAATATATATGTGGCGGTATAATATTATGCATTTCTTTTGTATAAATGTATTTCTCCTTTGTGGTTGCAGGCCCCCTTTAGCACTCGTTGCTCTCCTGCCCATTTTCTAAAAGTGGTTAGCAAACATGTGTTAACCAACAAAGCAAAGGTTGATGCATTGAAAGATGTTGGTTTTGGGGACCTCCTCAAATTATGTACACCAATTCTACAAATACAACTTTGTAAATGGATTTGTGTACATTTTGACTTTGCTTATAGTCATCTAGAGGTTGGTGTTGGGAAAAATTTGATAAAATTTGAGGAATCCGATGTCCATGAAATTCTGGGTATCCCACAGGGTGATACAGCTGTAAATGTTGAAGGCCCATGGGTTGATATTCAAGACATGGCTACAGATTTTGGTCTGCAGAATGTCAAAGGAATGTCGACGTCGTGGAATCACATATTGGGATTTATTAAGGAAGAACGATCTGACGGGGTCTTTTTTCGTGCGTTCATTATATATGTTATGGCTGTGTTATTAGCTCCAACTTCTAGACGGGAGATCCGTTTACAGTTCTTGCATTCGTTACGAGATTGTTCCAAAATAAAGAGCCTCAACTGGTGCCAATATGTACATAGATCAACTGTGAATGGCATTAAAAAATGGCGGCAGGCTCGAGGGAGAGAGGGGAATAGGAGAACCTATGCCGCTGGTTTCATGTATGTCCTCATGGTATGGGAAATTTTTCCTCTAATTATTAATATACTTATACTGCAAAAACGATGGCAAAGGGTATCCACATCTACTGCAATTGTTGTTATTTTTTGATTTAGATATGGTACATGGAGAAGACGTACATTGAGGGGTTCACTGTGCCGACCAAATTTCCCCTCTCATCTGCATGGACGGAGGATCTTGTATGTGAGAGATTAACGCTGGAGCTGAATTATTTCCAAAATTTTGGCCTTGTCGAGGTGAGTCCAATTATAAAATTTAATTATTTAAATTTGTTAGTTGGTTTAAAAATTTTACATTTCTTATGCAGCCGAGACCAAGCAATGTCCGTAATCCAACATATTCTGCTGATCACAGTCGTTTCCGTAAAGACCATAATGACGCATACCCAAGGGAAATCCCACATGAAGATGTGCCTAGTTCTTCATCAGTAATATTAACCTTTGCATGCTAATTTGATTTTATTTCTTCCCCTTTTTATGTATCTGTTTGTACTAATTGGTATCTATAATTGTATGATATTTTTGGTTTTCCTATTTCGCAGGACCCGTACACAAAGATTTATTCAAATATTCAATCATTGAAACAATGCATCCAATCACATGATGTAGCCGTTTGTAATTATATACAACAGATAGAGGAACAATTAACGCTGTTGAAATCTCAGCAGAAACCTCAATCCACTGAGCATCATCCCAACATGGGGTTTGATACAGCGGAATCACCGTCTGCCTTTACTTCAAATCCACCTCAGCAACCAGCTGAATCACCGTTTGTTGAGTCACCTAGAGCATCCCCTACCCACCATTCTTATGACGGTGAACAATCAATTTCCCCTGATCACAATCAATCCACATCTGATAATCGATCAGGCGGGCATGATTGCAGTGCATCCCGTGATGAGGATGGTGATCCTGTACATGATGTGGAACATGTACATGTTGCTGCCGAAGAAGTTGTTTCAGAGGATGTACGAAGATCAATCGTGGCTGTTGGCAAGCGTTGAGTGACTAGATCCACTGCGATTAAATCACCTTTCGTTTGCTCGGTCCAGGCGAAGACGATGATTCCAAACCCTTCGTTGAAGAAGTATGTTCAGAGGCTTAATGATGCATCAATTCAGTCAGAGTGAGAACATAATCTTAAAGGCTTGGTTTATAAACTTTTCTGATATATCCTATATTGATGACGTTTTCATCTATATAAATGGTTGTGTGAAGTTAATCAGTTATCATGTTGCTGTTGTTCAGTGAAATTGTGTGCGCAATGGCGAATTTTCATCTTACGAAGGCTGAGTTGTTGTCATTGATGCCTAAACATTGGGTTAACAACATGGTAATGTTATGCCTCATATTCTTGGATATCTATGTACATTATGCTGTGATATTAGTAAATTGGATACGATTCTGTAATAAGTATACTTTTACATCATAATTATACATATGTCTCTGTCTGTGTAGGTTATTCAGATGTTCTGTGCAGTTTTCAATAAGAGAGTTGATTCAATGGGAAATAAAACTCGAAAGATATACATTAGCCCTGCACAGTCCGTAAGTAATAGCTGACCCTCTAACATGATGATGGAATATTTTCAGTTGTGATGATACAAACCTCTGATGAACAAGCAGGGAGGAATCATAACTCAACGTTTGTCTCCTAACTCGAGAAAGCAAATCAGGATAGTTTGTAATCCCATATTGAGGGATTTTCCACTAACTGATTTATCCGTAGTTGAAATGGTATATTCCTAATCACTGAATGTAAATGTTACTCTCATCTACATTCCGTTGTTACTATTCTTAGGTATGTGAAGCTAATATTTATACATCACCTTGTAGGTGTTCTTCCCCATCAATCAAGGAAACCACTGGTTTGTCATTGTTTTAAACATTCGAGATGGCAGATGTGACATCCTTGACTGCCGAAGTGGGAACCGTAATTTCCCAGGACAATCTAAGCTTCTGAAGAACTTGGTTTGTCATACTTTTGGTTTTATAATTTCCGATGCACATAATTTCCATGTACTTGCTTAGTCATATATGTTACATGATAATCATTACTAAAGTCAATGCAATCATGTTTGCATGTCACATATACATTTGTGGTGGGTCCCACCAACCTTATTTTGCCTAATAGTTGGATACATTTGTTTTTGTTGCCATTCCTAACGTTGTTTCTTACGTTGCACATAAGACTATTGCTATGGGGTTTGTTCTCCAGAAAGCAAAACACAACAGAGCAGATGTAGTATCACACTTGGGAAGACATCATGGTGAAGTACCAAAGTGTGCAACAACGTAATACTTTCTTTACTACGCTCATTTTATATGTGCTTACCTAGTATGACCATGTGTGTAGTTGGAAACTACTAATATTGTGGATGATAAATATCATGTATTTATAGGGACGATTGCGGACTATGGTCAATAGCGTATATGAATTTATGGGATGGCAGGATGACATCTCAACTTGATATAGTAAGTTACTTTTATGTAATATAATTTCCTATTAGTAGGTTTGAATCGTTTGGGGTGTTTTATGATTTGATTGGTATCCTCATCCATATTGAGATATGATACATAATCGTTGAGTTTGACTTCTGCAGCGCCATGGTATCCACTATAGACTGTACTATATGGGCTCCTTATTATCTGCAGAAGCAAACACGGTCCGTGATAAAATATTTGCCCCATGTGTAACTCCTTAAATGGTAAGATTCTGACTATGTAACATGATGATGGACCTTTTAATAACAGATTTCATGAATAAGTGTCAAGATCTTACTTCCTATTTTAGTCGAGAAATGAGTCTTAATTTTTTACCAGGTTGTTACTTGTCTGATGTTGGTGTAGGTAGTGGAGGGTGGTGCATCGATGGAACTTTTGATATGGACCTGCCTACATATCTGAAAAGGATATGCAGAAGTTGTAATCCATCATAACTTCGTGTAGGTTGTTTATGCAATGGTCAAACATTGTTCCGCATCATTGTTTTAGGTGATAGCAAGTGTGAACCTGGACCAGACCACTCTTTCAATGGTTGTGTTTCACTTGACGTTTGTAAAAAGTACAGAGGATTTGTTCAGCATGATAGGACGATCGGTGCATGTAATTTGCGGACTACATACATGTATATAAATGTAAATGTACAGCTAATGACATCCTTCACTTGGGTTACTTCAATTTTAAACCATTTGCTTCAATTGACGGGGGAAAAAATATTCATGTTAATTGCATAATATCGGTCATAGTAAGAAATGGTATACCATTGTTAAAGCCGAAAGACAACCAACAGGATTTTACGTAATAGGGTGCGTTAAATTGTCTGACGACAGTTACAGTACTTGTAATATGATGTATTAATACATAACGTTCATATACGAATTTAATTACTGTGGTTGTCTGCATAACAAAAATGACAATGTCCCCCATAACGGTAGCTTAGTCATCGTTCAACCAGCAACTGCAGAGTGTAAATATCACCAAATTTATGGTAGAAAAACATGATAGAAACGCCTCACAATCCCAACAAAATCGAAATAAACAATATATTACTTACTTCAAGACATGTCCGAATGTCATGATCTGTTTTACCACATCGACTACAGGTTCGAACTCTTTTCTGCAATGACAATGTAAGTATATTATACACATACATATTTTGTATGAAGAAACTGTTGAGTAAAAAAATGAATCTATATATATGTTTGTAACCTTTGACGACGTCGTCGCGTGGTTGGGTGCAAGAGGACAATGTTCGGTCATAGTAAGAAATGGTTTAGCACCATCACATCCATGTGCGTCACACCATCTTGATCGCCAACATTTGCGATTGTTATGCCCCAATTCACCACATACTGAACAACGACCCAACCTAATCCCAAGATTGTCTTTCACACCACCAACGGGGTTGGTGGCTTTCGAATAACAAGCCAGTGATGAAAAACTACCTTTTCAGTTGGGGATTAAAACAAACAAATACCACCCACAGACATCATAGTCAGTGAGAAATGTACATGTAACTACTGTAATAAAACTAACATCGTTGCATATAATTACCTAGCGACAGCTTATTACCAGTAGGTAGATAAAAATCCACACCAATCGTGAAGTTGCCAACGGAGTGCATATCTTTGAACATTGTAATAACAGACTCCCCATTGACAATCGGAATTTTATCTCCGGAAAAATTTTCATAATGTAATTTCATAACCAACCCACATATGGGCACGTGACACCTTATGCACAGATCTTCGAAACCGTGTCGTAGATCATTAAAAGACCACACTTTGGAAGTCACTCGGCCAATTTGCACAATAATACCATCCTTTTGTAATTGTAGTAAATATTGTAATGATAGAGGGTTCACTAACATGACTAAAAGAGAAAACAAATTACATCAAAGAAAAAGGACTTAATTCAACCTACATAATAATAACAAAGAACCTGAAATATTACTATACTAGGATTATGTATTTCAATTCAAGCATGATAAAGCCATACCTAGAAGATTAGTTATCCACTTAAATGAGAGGACAAACGGTTGCTTTTGCATAGAGTGTATAATTTGTATAGCATGCTCTCTCACATAATATAAATGTTATAGCCTAAATACAATGGCAAACGGTACCTTCCTAACCACATCTATACGAAGACATTAAATGTTGCAACATAGTAATTGAGAATCTAATGTCCGTAGATATTACAATTCAGAGTTAACGTGCATGATCTCCACTACATTTAATTTACAAAATTTTCTGTTGGCAAGTGGTGTAGTCATTTAATAAGCGTATTGGAAAAAACGTAACAAAAACTGCCGGCACGTAATAGCATTTCAAATAAGATTTTGTTGTACGTTCAAACAATTCATATATGACATCCTGAAGTCATATATGGCCGAAGTCATAAATGTACTTGTAATTTTATAAATGTATTTGTACATTCATAAATGCAACTCCTGAAGTCATATACGTTCAAACAAATCCTGAAGTCAAACAATTTATAAATGTATCTGTACATTCATAAATGCAACTCCTTTGGTGGTTGTAATAAATGCCATTGTTTTGACTTCAATTGTTGTACTCTTACGTCCAATTTTTTCCTCGCACATGTAGCTTCAATTTTTGGGAATTATATCCCAAGTATTTACGAACTACAGAGTTTTTGTACCTGTAATTTTTCTAAAACAGCATATAATTTTAAAGGCAATTTCATAGACCCTAAAAAATTTCACACTTCGCGTTCATTTAATTTACGGATGTTGGCCGTAGTGGGACAAGGATACTATACAATATGTTATAGCTTGTGAAATATTTTGGAGCTCTATAATTACAGGCTGCTGAACATTTCTTCTGTCATATGCACAAACCCCAAATCGAGGGTTAATTTTCCCAACTCGCCAACATCAATAGGGGGATGATAGTATCTGTATTCCCAAACACATGCAAGCATTCAAAGTAAAGCTGAAGGGAAGATTAAACACCAAAACAGGCGACTTCTGTCCAGCAAGGGTGGGGCAGCAAAAATTTAATACAATTTTCACAATATGCAAAACAATATGAATTTTTTCATTCCACGAGGCTGCAATCATATGGCCTCCATATACACATTAACTTTCAAACTACATACACAAAAGTAACCATATACAACAGATGAACACTGCCAAAAACATTCTAAATGTACATAAACATACTGTTATACAGATGGAACTAATAATGGAACACCAGGGGAAGCATCGACAACAAGCTTGTTCAAATCCATGAGCGTTCGGTCTCTAAGAACGTCGGTTTCAAAACCAGCAATCGCGTAGGAAATAACACACTTAATTTCCATACGCAGTGGACCTCAAAGCCTCCACAGACGTAGACACTGTAAAATAAATGTAAATGCAATTGGAATCCAAAACCTTAATAACTTCACACCTGGAAAAATAGCCTGTACAGCAACGAATAATTAAAATAGCCTGTACACTTCATTGATGTTGCAAGGATAAGAATAAGGCATCTTTGGGAACAGACTTAAACTGGTATGGATAGACTAAAAAATGTTTCCCAATTTGGTGCCATCACCTAATAATTCTGATGATGCCTTTGTTAAAAATGCACCCCATTTCCATACCTTCATTCCAATAAAAATGAAGGAACAAGGACTAAAATGAAAAGTTCATGAAAACACTTACCCACAAAATGCAAACAAATTGTTGTACAACAGATACGTATGCAATTTCAAACCATAAAATACATGAAAAAAATGACCTTATAACTATTTTACCTTCTCCAACAACCTCTGAATACCTTCATGACAATTGTTCCCCTTTCAGATTAAAAGTCATTTACATTTGCCTTCAACTTCTCATCCATCTCTATTACTTTTATCAAAAAGACCTGAAGTGAAAATCAGTATGGGATATGTCATCAGATTTATCATCATCATTACTAGTGACATTTTAGTCTTGTATTTTAAGTAACTTTTCAGGTTATTATATTCTATTCTTGAAAGTTTAAGGTGCAACATAAACTATACCTAAACATGAGATGATATTTTCATCAATATACACCTTAGTGGAAAACAAAAAATTTACAACAAGTCTCAGCCAGTGGTATACGAAATAGTATGGACGTAACCATAACATTTGTAACACCAAAAATTATATTTCCTACCAAATGTAAAAAATTTAACAATAAATGCTCGAGATCTGAATTCGTACCAAAAGAAGTGCCTCGTTGACACTACTATCTGACAGATATCGATACGTCATCCTTATTCTCTTCTGCCTTCATTTAATTAGGAAGCCTGGTAACACAAAAACATATGTCCGATATTATGGGTTCCCCTTCACCTGATAGAAAAGAAGAACATATAATGATGTCAGTAGGTTTGTTATTTACATATAACTACACTTAATGTACTGAACATTATTCTTAACTAATATTACCATATGTTGTTCACAGTCCACATTCTCCAACAGATCAAAAACTGGGAACCACCACATTACAATTTCATACACCCTATGCATCAGGGAGTTCATCCCAGTTGCAAATTACTTGACTCCTGCATGTCCGACGGTTATGTTTAGCTTCTCCACATCGACTGCAGTGCACAGTAGACATATCCTGAAACTGAGATTCAATCCTTCTGTTTTTTGGCCTGCCAGGAGTTTTCTTCACAATGGGGGGCAGAATACACAGGTTGCTGCCTTCATAATCATCACCGTCCTTAATTATTAGCATACCGGTTGTTGGCTCTAAGGAAGGAAGTTCATGAGTCTCTACAGGGTTTATGGAGTTTTGGTATATCAATTCTTGTACTTCCTTCTTATAGAAAGAATCAGTATAGTCATACAAACTATATTTCAGCTGATCAAGCACATAACAAACATGTGCGCATGGGATTCCGGTGACTTGCCACTCTCCACAACTACAAGTCCTCTTATTCAAGTCCACAGTCAGCTGTGCAGCCATAATTTCAACCTTGAACATTAAATGGGAATACCTAATATACCTCATAACACATGAGCGCTTCATGTAGTTACAGTATAATATTTTCTCAATAGAAGGACCTATAGGGGTCTGCCATCTACATATTTCATTCTTCACATTCAGCATCTTCGTCGCAAGTTTATCAAAATAGGCTAACAGTAGTGAAGGTATGCTAAAACCTCTCTCATTCCTCATCCACGAATTGAAAGACTCAGCAATGTTGGAGTTCATCCAAGTCCATCGTGGTTTGGGAAATTTACTTCGGGCCCAATGTTCGGGCTTAGTATTCTTCACCCATTCTGCTAGCTTCGTATTAAATGCCTAAACATTTGCCATACACATGTTGAAATCAACATCTATATTGGCATATGCAATGGCATCAAATAAATCTGATGCATTTTCCTTCATTACTCTCCTAATAATCCCTAACTTCATGAGTTCACTGTTAAAGTTCTCCTTCAAATGCCTCAAACAAAAACAATGGTTTTCTTCACCAAAAATTTCAGCAACACTACTTATTATCCCTGGATGCCTGTCCGATAAGACAACTACTTCTAAAGACCGAATAATCAACTTGAGCTGTTTCAAAAACCAATGCCAATTATCATAGTTCTCACAACTAACAATGCCAATAGCTAAAGGGAGTATTCTGTTATCTGCATCAACAGTACAAAGCAGACAACATTGTCCCACCAAATGGACCACTAAGATGCCCGGCATCCACAAAAATACATGGTCTAAAACCGAACAAGAATCCTTGCATACACGAAGCAAAAGATATAAATAGCTGTGAAAATTTGCAATCTTTAACAACAACAAAGGCAACAGATCCAGGATTTCTCTTCTTTACACGATCACATATCCAATCCAACATCTTATAGTGATCCTTTGGATCACCATGGATAAAAGATTTAGCACATTCAACTGCAGACCAAGCTTGAGAGTAATTAATCTGAATGCCAGTATCCCTCTCAATATCCTTACGGACTTCGTTAGGTCTATAGTTAGACGTACTCCTAATCTTACCAAGAATAAGGCCCCCGACTAATTTAGAAGAGAAAGGTGGCTTATGTAATGCACAAATGTCACCCACCTTGTGTTGGTGAGAGTCATTAAATTCCCTAATTTTAACCATTGATGTATTCCGAATAACATATGCCTTAATGATGAAAGGGCAGTCCTCTAGTGAACATTTCACAATCAAACGGGTTTTTGTATTCTTAACCCATTTATAACGGAACTCACATGCTATAGAATATTTGTAAAGGCAGCTTCGGAATGCATTTGCACTTTCGAATATTTGACCTTCACCACTTATAACATTGGACATAACACTACCAACCCAAGTACGAGTACCACAAGCAGCACTTCGAACCCCCATCTCAACACCCCTTGAGTTATCAACATGCTCATTTTCATAACTATTGTCATTTACTTTCAATCCATTAGACCCCATATCAGATTTCGAGCAGCCTGGGTTATCTCTGACTATGTGGGATGACCTTCAGATGAAATCGAAATAATCATCATTATAAATAACATTAAACTAAAGAACACAGTTCACAAAATATTAATAATATAAATTAAGCATTGTAAAGAACTTACAGCAAGTTATCATCTGTGATCACTTCTACATTTCCTGCTGCGATATAGGCAAAGTCGTATTCTTCATTGAATTCGAAAATCTCCACAAGGGAAGCATCATCAACCAGTGGCATAAGGATTGACCTATCAAATTTTAAGCTATACCAAACATTTTTCTCTTTGGAAGATATATTAAACCTCTTGCAACAAACAGAAATAACCTCATCAACACTCATACCATCATCTATTATCGCTCCACTTTTACTACCACCATCATAATCAACGGATTTGTTACCCTTAACAATGAACGACCCTCCATAGTGCAAATACATATACATACGCCTACATCCACACAACTCCATAAACCTATTCATTATTAGCCAACGTATAAGTTACAAAGGTTTAAAACAGCAATAGCAATCTTAATTATCCAATCGCAATCATGTGTATCTATATCAATACTACAATTGAATGGCAAACTATCCTTATTAACTTCCCTCTCTAATACACCAACATTTTATATAAAAGAAATCATCAGAAAATACGAAGAATTTTAAATTATGAGCACAACTACTAACCAAATCTTCAAAAAAATATCCAACACAACAACCACCATTCAAGGAGGTTTCAGCACCATACTCGCACAACCATAATTCTATACCTTCCCCCCACAATCAGTAATGAATACAGAATGGGTGACAATAATCAAACCCCAAACCGGCACAACCATACTTCAAATCCACAAAAACAAAAATTTCTTGCAATCACATATCTTTAAATTGTAATGTCAGCTACAAATTAGCATCTACAAGAACACAACAAATTCAAATTTCACAAAATCTCACAAAAACTATAAATAATTAAGCCATTGTACACAGAAACCGAAGTAGTTGGACAATCATTTACCAGACAAACAACATCTAAATTGTACATATATTATGTCAAATTGCAAGGTCGAAGGGTTAAAGCCGGTTTACTTCCGGCACAAAGACAAAGAGGAAAGGGACGGATTCAGGACAAACAACATAAGGGATGAAGAAGGAGAAGAACGGTTGAGGACTGGACTGACGTTCATTATAAACGGGACAACATTGGAGGGTTTTTCACTCAAGATAAGGGATGAAGAAGACTGCCAACAAATTTACCCTAACAGAGAATCACTGAAAAAACAAATATTTATACACGGTTAATTCCCAGCCACACACCCAAGTGCTTTGGAGTAGAATACACTGACGTATTTGGACATATACGTGCTTGGTTCGGGACAAAAATAAATTCCACTCAATACTAAAACACATGGAACCTCAGAAATTAATTTTATGAGGATGCGCTGCAGTCTTTTTTTCCATTCAGATTTATTAGAAGAAATATTTTCAAATTTCATTATTAACAAGTGAAAATAATAAGAAAATACCTAACAAATACCGTTTTGACATGCACTTGTACATATATGTATCATTCATTGTACACTTATAAACTTTCGATGTACATTCAGGGATAATTATATGTACGGTGTGTTGTTCCATTTCGTACTTAAAACTAGTGGGGAAAAATTCGGTCATATTATGGACAAAATTTAATGCAATTCCCTACTTAGTGAAATCAAAAAAATTTAATCTAACTCTATTACAACATACCTGTGGCAGAAACTCCAAATGTCCGCCTTACGTTTACAACATAGAACAATTACGACTCAACTCATGGAAATTCCTAAACGGTATATATATATATATATATATATATATATATATATATATATATCATTTTTTAGTATAAAAGATCGAAGAAAATTCAACATATCTAAATTCATACAAGTTGTTTGACATATACAATACATTCTACGTTCCCTTATCAATATGTTCAGTTGAAATAGATTTTCTTCTTTTAGTATAGTTAATTTTTTTTCAATTACTTATAACTAACATCATGTTAATCATAATAACATTTAATTCGCACAATTTTATCTAAGTTTCAATAGGCTAAAGATAGGTATTTTGTATTCATTCTAACTATTGTTGCATAGCAGGACATACAAGGCTGCTGAATGGGATTAAAAAAACGTATGGTCCTTCTCCAATTTTTTTTTTCAGTTTATACTGAACCAAATAAACTCCAAACTTTATTATAAATTTTGGCCTTCAAAATTGCATTTGTTGCTTACTTCAGATCAATAGACATTTAATCGCACTTGATATTTCGCAACCTTACCAATTAATGATAACATGTGCGAAAGCAATCAGCCGCATGACTTACAGTTACGTATTCTTTGTCCACGAAAATGGGCTTGATAATTCTTCCTCAAACTACATTACAGAAGCACACATAAACTCAGCTTCCTAACTTGATTCTAGTTTCAACCAGAATGAAAATTAGGAAATACGTAAAAAGTTTAGCACCTGGATACTCTACCGTACAACCCCCAAACTGCAACGAAATGTCTGATTTAGATTCAGACGTAACATTAATTTCAATAACAACTCAAAACTTAGAGCAGACAAGAGAAGCGAAGTAGAGTACCATTTTTACAGCAGGAAAGGTTGAGCAACAAAAAACGACGGGCAGGAACAAGCCTACAAAGACAGCCATCAGCGAGCTTCAGTTCACGACGCAAGCATGGACAACTTTGATGCTACGAATATAAACACAAATGAGGTAAAACGCTGTCAAATGGTAGCAAAAACATGCCCAATGGAGGAGCTAGAGCCACAGACGCAGATGAGTTGCAGAACTTCTTCTACCTCTACTTTCCAATCAGTCAGACCTGAGTTTCAAAATTTGCAGACGTAGAATACTACAGACGAGAAACTTCAAAATATCTTCCACGCCATATTACGAACCAACAACCTGCCCTGGCTTGGAAAATACTAACCCATAGTATTCTACTTATAAAATGATGCTTCCGAACAAATAATAAATGGACTCAGTACTAGACCTGGTGGACTGAAAATAATTACTTTCAGTTGGGTGGACCACAGGTTTTTTTTCCCAAAATTATTCGCTATATTTTGATATAATATTTATATTATTTATAATAATCGTAAGATTCATTTACATTAATAGTTCGAATAAAGCTTTCCCAAACACGCCGTTGTTGGGAAGTCGTGCCGTCGAACTCTTCAACTACGGTTTCTACAGAAGCTCCGTCAGGACAAAGAAAGGGAGAGAGGACACAATCACACAGATATAGTCATATAGAGTTGCTGAGCGGCGTCGGGCGCGGCGTCAATGAGAGGCGTAGGAATTTTAGCGGGTCGACTGATCCGTTTAAGAATAACCGAGCTATCGATTTCGCGAATGTGCAATAGGCGACTTTATCGTTGCTTTTCTTTCGTTTCTGCTTCATCAACCTCGCCTTTGGATTGGCGCAACCACAACTATGAATATAAATTATCCAACTTGTCTTCATTGACGAAAAATTCGGCTACTATCACTTCTTCTAACTCTCAGCTATGTGCCCTTTTCCAAGGTATCCTTTCTTTCCATCTGCCCGGCGTTGTTTTCCCAATTGATTTTGTACGAAATTTGTATTTTACGCCAAAACTGATGTAATTTGTTGGCGTTTAAGCGGAAGACATGCATCAATAGGGTGTCGAGGGAAGTAAGATATTCCAATGGTTTTTTTGTTAATGGTGAAGTCTTGTGCAGGACAGAGGAGGTCTATGTTTATTCAAACGCAGCCAACGCCAAACCCTTCGTCTCTTATGTTCTATCCTGGGAAACCAGTTATGGGAGTTGGAAGTGCTGATTTTCCAAATGCTCGGACAGCCATGGGCTCCCCCTTAGCTAAATCACTGTTTGGTATTGATGGTAGGTTGCATATTCTATTGAGTTTCTGCATTGATTTTTAGGTTCATTTTGGATTTTTGGCTTTCGAGCATTTGACTTCTATATTATCTCTTTTTGTAAATTAATGTAAAATCATTGTATGATCAGTGAGTCATTGACCCTTCCCGTGGTCTAAATGAGAGAATGTGCACCGCTTATACTTCATGATGTAGCTCCTTATGCCCATGGTGTATCTAATTTAGCGTATACATGTTTTTGTTTGATAAAAGAGTTTTCTAGATGCTGTAAATTTCTTGTAGTAGAATGTAGCAGATTATGTCTCTATGCAGTTCCTAAGTGAAAGAACCATACCCTAGTCAGGGCAACGACTAGATGCAGAGTGGCCATTGGTTTCTCCCATAGTCATGTCAAAGCATTTATACCCTTTGAGTTTGGACTCTCTGTCTCTCTACTTGCTAGCTATAGGTCTTTCATGTGTTGAATTAGTATTCTTATGAAGTACTTTGTTTGTGATGGAGTCGCTTGGGATTTGGTCATTCTGTGAGGTCACAATTTAGTGTTTCTGATTAATTACTTTGTATAGAGATGCGGAGGACCTCTGAATAACTAGGCAACCGCAAGCTTTTGATTAGAAAAGAGGGATTGGTGTGGACAAAAGAAAAAGACCTTTTGAAGTTGCACAAGGATTCCATTTTCATGTGCACCTCCATGTAATGCTTCTATGCTTTGAATGGAAGAATGTTCATTTTTTGTCATGACAATCACCGATTCAGGGATAGTTATGAATGCAGATATTAGACTTCTTTACGATGTAACAACTTTATAAGTTGAAGTGGATGCTTGATGTTGAAAAACTCGCTGGCCATGCATACTCAAGGTCAGAAGTGCTCAGGAATTTGGCAAGCATTTTTCTATCTTACATAAGTAGGAAACATTGATGAAAATGGACTTTGGGAGCAGCAACACAAGTAGTGAAGCCATATTTATGTTTATTACTTTCTGGAACAAGCCATATCTTTTTCCTTACATGGGTAAACCTAAGTAATGCTTAAAGCAAACTAATCTCTGACCCAGGTCATGTCTGCTTTTTTGTAATGAGCTTAATTTCATACATAGATGAAGTAGTGCTCCTTCATGTTTCCTTTATTATTCACTTTGGTTACTTCATTGTTGTGTCTTCTATGTTCATTGTTATTTAAAAGATGATCTTTTTTTTTTAGCTTTTTAAAACGGTGGCAATCAGATTACACTAAACTCTATGTCATGTTCATGGAAGAAAACCTTCCTCTCTATGTTCCTTACCTTTTCATGGAAGAAAACCTTCCTTGTATCTTATGGGAAATGGGGACCCCCTTGTGAACTTACTTTTATGTAGTATAACCATTGTTCCACTGAAGAATGTCTTCTGTTTCTTCTCTGCTTTGTTTGTTCGAGATTATTGCTATACTAACTTGACTTATACATCAGGAGTCACAAGAGTTTTCTTTGGATCTGATTTTGTCACTGTAACCAAGTCTGATGATACATCGTGGGATCTTTTAAAGCCTGAGATTTTTGCTGCAATCATGGACTTCTATTCATCTGGTCAGCCATTGTTTCTAGACGCGAGTACTGCAGCTGCTAAGGACACTGCTATTCATGAGGTACATATTCAGACCTCTATCTTCTGTTTTTTTTTTTGTTTTTTTTTGGATGCTGCATAGCTGAATTTTCACAGAATGATGGCTTCTACATTAGTCTTCTGCTTTGTCATTCCATTTTAGCCACATTATGATTGTGCCTCTGTTTAGTGTGTATATCATCTCTGTGGTTCAGTGTTCACAACAGCTTGAGAACTACTGCTGCAGGATTTGGTTTCACATGCAAATATGCAATGTTAGTCTTTAGCTATAGGTTGTGGATGGAGGATCAACTGGGGCCTTAAGACACCTGAGAGTGCACTTGGACACATCAAGCTTTATTGATTGCTTTATTTGATGCTGCTTTCCTATTTCACATTGAGGGATCAATTTAATTCTTTCTTGTTTTTCTTTCCTTTAATTTATCATTCAATTTTAATGCTTCATCATCTGACACTGTTAGAGTGTCGAACATTTAGCTAAAAGCTTCTTAGATGTTGGATTATGACATCCTTGCATTTCTTGCTCATCTTAGTAATTGATGCTAATTGTAGGCATGCCCATTGTCTATAGAGGGTTCCTCATCACAACTGTCATAAAAATGCCTGTTACCAATGTGATCAGTAATGCATGTTTTAATGCATTCTGTCTTACGCTTTGCGGAAGTAGTTGACAATGAGGGCAAGAATGTGGCCCTTATAAAGTTATAATTGGTTGCATGTTTATAAACTCAAACAATTCCTCCATATAGCCAACTAGCTGAGTCAAGCTTTATCGTACCATTTGTGGTTAACTAATGGATCTATCACTGGGATTTGTGAGAAGTCCTTTCTAGTGGTAGCGCCATGTGATCTGAGATCTTTATATAAGAGTCGCCACCAAAACTTTTTGTGGCTTTATGATTACTCATTAAGGATTGGAGCTCCCAACAATATACATCTCCTTACTGGTGCCAGTTTATTTCTCTGTCAGTTGTGTAAATGAACTATAGTTATGGGTGTTTTAGTTTATAGAAGTGACCCTCTGATTGGTTCAGAGGAATTGTCGCTGGAGAGTTCGGATTGTGAAGGTTTTTGGTTAGTATTCTAGTATCAAATCTTTTCCCAAAATAGAGAAAGATTAAATAGCACATTTACAAGGATTGTTTCCAACTTGCTTTTGTTTCAAGGATGAGATATTGTGACCTATCAGGTATTACGGCTTTGAATTAATCAACATTGTGGGTCTGTACCAGTGTGCTTTTACCTTCCTTTTTTTGGCAGAAGGGTAAGGAGGAGAGTGCTGGAGTTGCACCTTATTTTGGCTTTATTTTGACCATACTTCTCTGCACGTGCAGCTTCTTTTGTTATATTGCGGATGGTGAGTGTGAGTTTGTTCTGTGCTATTACAACACATGATAGAATCACTTGAGGCTCACATGCTAGAAGTGGGTGTGGTCTGTGGATGTATTGGTTGTCTATGGCAAACCTTGGTGGAATCTAACTTGGCAAGGGTGTGCGTGTTGAAGATATGAATTCCTTCTACATAATGTGGCTTAGAAAGGTGGTTGTTATCATCCCACATCGATTAAGTATGGGCTTGGTTGATGCTTGATAATATATAATCCAATATCCACCTTCCCCTTACAAGCCAGTTTTAAGGGTAAGTTCTACTTAGTACAATTTTTTAGAGTTGTCTTTTTATGTTTTATTGTTTAGCTGATGCCATTACTAATGGCATGGTAGAATTGACGGTGATTATGAGAATTTGATAGGTTAGGTTATCAGGTGATAGCACTTGGATCATGAGTGGTTAAATCAATTAAATATATTCGTTTATACTACTTTTTATTTTTCTGATTTTGGAGAGTTTTACTACATTGCCTGATGTGAAACTGGCATTCTGGTATAGGTCATGTTGTTTCTGGTGAAATTCTCCTTTCATGTATTGATTTTGTCCACAATTCTGGTATTCACTGAAGTGTTCCTGGGTACATTGAGTGGTGGAATGTAATCATTTAAAGGCAAATGTAATTTTTTATTCTTTGGATCTCATTAATTTTAGTTTTGTGTTCCAGGATGATTCTGAAACTGTTGCAATGATTAAAGAACTATTAGAGACTCGAATCCGACCGGCAGTGCAGGATGATGGTGGGGATATTGAATATCGAGGATTTGACCTGTTAGTTTCTTTGTTCCTGGTGAAAACTATGAAGTGAATTTATCTCATAGTTGTCATTCATTTTGCGAAATTAAGTTGGAAGGTTTTCTGCTTCTTATTGTTAGGGATACTGGAATTGTCAAGCTGAAAATGCAGGGAGCATGTAGTGGCTGCCCTAGTTCTTCTGTAACTCTGAAATCGGGCATTGAAAATATGCTGATGCACTATGTACCAGAGGTAAGCTTTATTTTTTATTTTTTATTTTTTATTTTTTTCGCACTAGACTCAGTCCCTCCCCTTGCACTTCTCAAAAAATAAGCAAAAATACAATGGTAAGTAGAGTAAGGTTAAGTATTAATCAGAACAAAGCAAAAATGCATATGAGTACACACAACAGAAGTCGTCTACCATTGGGTGGACATCTGTTTATGTTATAGGTTTTTTGTACTTGTAGGCATGGTCTCACACGTATGGAGTCAAAATGCATTTTGCAGGACTTTCCTGGGTTGTTGGTCATTACTGTCTGAGGAAAGGAGTAGCACTTCTTGCTGGTTACTTCACCAGAAAGTTGGTTGTCTAGTGGTTGGCTCTAGGAAAGATGTGAAGCTGGTTAAAACTTTTACGGTATCTACTGTCTGTGTTTAAAAAGGACACTCTAAGGTGATAGAGGTCTTGGTACGAGGCAAAAGCATGAGTCTAGGCAATGTGAAATTTATAAGTGAAAGTATGGCAACCTTGCACTTTATGTCACATTTATTGGATCATAAAGTCACTGCACATGCACAGTAGCTATGAGCATGACTTTTTGGCACAAAAGTGAAAAGTGTAGGAGCAGGAGTTTCTAAGGGCATCATATATTCTTTTCCATCACATTGAGTAATGATATCATCAAATATAATGTCTCTCGATGTTCTCATACATTTGTGCCAAAGAGAGCTTGTGATGACATTGTATCAATTACTATCGTGGTGCATTCAAATGAAATATGGAGTGAAGATAATTAATTTGTCTTAAGTTTTGCATACTTGGGTGCTATGCCTAATGCCTAAGCTTGGAGCTAGCACCAAACCATGTCTCGGACCCTATTGAAGTTATTTGTCCACGTAAGGCGTTGTAATTTGGTCCATTGAAGCTAGCTGTCCACCCCTTGTGCTTCCATCACATGTACTTGTAGTTCCATCAAGAAACACTCTTGAAGAAATGGTTGTTGGTTGATGCACCTACAAGTTGCTTTGATATAGCTTTGTCATGTGCTTAGAGGTTGCTGCCCTAATACTCATGATATAACTAGGTATTCATTAGAAGATGCTAGTCATGTCATGTGCTTAGAGGTTGATGCCCTAATACTCATGACATGACTGGCATCTTCTAATGAATACCATGGTAAGTATGCATAACATTCCAAAATAATAGCACAATAAAGATGTATGGAGGGACCGATGACATAACATTGACATTTGTACACATCGGGTAACAATAGAACACCTATATTCATGGATTTATTCACAAGATGCTTGAGAAAGACATAAGACATGGATTGTCTCAGTGAGGATAATAACTATAAACAATCTTGACAAGACTCCTTTCCGTAAGCACATTATTGTAAGCACATTCAACAGTAGGTAGTATTAAATTCCAAGTCTGAGGCTTGTCTCCAATGAGTAAACAAAGGAGGTTGCCTAAACTAAATCCTTGTTTACTACATCATCTTGGTATCCAAAGTTTGACCATCAATGAGGGACCAAAGGATCCTCCAAAATTGTAGGACAAATCTAGAATCCTAGGAAGATACCATGGAAAAAGGTAGTATGTTTGATGAACTAATCAAAGGACATGTTATGGGCACTTTTTGTATGAAGATTGAGACTGTGAAGTTTAGTCTCTTTTTGATCTTAAGAATTATTATTTTGTTATGTCTAGTATGTTTAGTTAATTAGTGCTTATGGCACAAGACTTGGTGTGGTAAGTTATCTTTCATTAGTGTGATTATTCTTGGTGTTTAGTATTATTATTACAATTAAGATTAAGATATTATTATCAGGAGTATTATAATTATGATTGTTATGGGATAGTTATCTTTAGATTGAGTGACAAGTATCTTTAATTTATAATTAAGATATTACAAGTCTTAGTTATCTCATGCTTGTAAACCCTATAAATATTTTTTAGTTTTATTTAAATTTATATATACTAATAATGAATTGGAGAATTAACAATCGGTTGGTCTCCTAGCCATCTTAAACTACTATCTCTATCTTTTCTCGTGTTGTGTACCTTGCCCACACCACCACCTTCATTTGCGGCCCCTTCTACACAGGAGGTTGTGGTGAATTTTTCTCCCTAGCTAGGTTGTTTGTGGAAGCAAGACATTGTTTGCTAAAAATAGTTATAGAATGTGCAATCTATTCTTGAACCTGCGCTTGCTGTGTTGCACCTGCAAAACCTTTATGGACTTAATAGCCTAAGCTCTATTTCTCACCTGCAAGCCCTAGCAAATAACATACAAATGACAACAACTAAAATGCATGATGGGAACTCTACAAAGGTATAAAGAATCAAGGAACTATGGATTGCAAACCTTGAACTTTTATTACTAACATCAATTTCAAGAAACTCTGTTAAGTCTAGCAATAGAGAACAATGCTAATCAACTGAAAAAATGATCAAAACAGCAAGATAGGGGAGAATAAGAGGGCGTGAGTGAGATATCTTCAATGAGCTCCAGGAATTCAAGGACCTGGCTCCTCCCCATACACCCCCAATATTCTCGATGCCCCTCCTCTCTCCTTGATTTCCCTTCTTATACCCCCTCCTAGTAACTAACAAGCTAACTCCTCCTTTAACAGATTGATGACATAACATATTAGAGAATAAATGAGAAAAGACTCCACTGATCCTAGGGAATAGAATGAAATAAAATATACTCCTTAGCCCTGACTCAGTCCCATTTAACCCACCCCTGCTACTTGTTCCTCCTTACATAAGTGTATCACACCAAGGGTCTATCAGCACTCCCCTACTGGACTTTCACCTTGTCCTCAAGGTGAAATTCAGGAAATTGGTTGGTGATGACCTTAAATTTCTCCTAAGAAGCTTCGAAACTGGGCATGTCCTTCCACTTGATTAAAACCTCCAAAGCTCCCATGAGTCATAGCGAGAGTCTAGGACTGATTCAGGTTGCACCTTCCATTCCAACTCTTCAATCAGGGTAGGGGGAAAGGGCTGCATTCCAACAGTCGGCCGGAGCATTGAGACATGGAATACTAGATGAAAAAAATAGGTACATCCGCAGGCAATTCCAACTGGTAGGCTACTTTCCTAATCCTCGCGAGCACCTTATAAGGTCCAAAGTATCAGGGAGAGAGTTTCTCATTCAATCGTTTAGCTAGGGACTTGTGGCGATAGGGTTTTAGCTCCACAAACACCCAGGCCCCTTCCTCAAATTCCAGCCCCCTACGTCGCTTGTCCGCTGATTGTTTCATGCGCTGCTGTGCCGTGTTAAGTTGGTCTTTCAAGTCCTGCAAAACTTGGTCTCGCTGTTGCAAGCCTGTATCCACTGCTGCCTATTGAGACTCCCTTGGGTCATACCGCAGAAGCAAAGGTGATGCTTGGCCATACACCGCATGAAAAGGAGTGGTTTTAATGGCGGTATGAAAGGAGGTATTGTACCAATATTCCGCCTATGGCAACCATTGCACCAAACTCTTAGGCTTCCCTCCGGCAAAGCAACGTAAGTAGGTCTCAATGCATTGATTCACAACCTATGTCTGCTCATCTGATTGTGGGTGATAGGAGGAGCTATGGCACAACGAGGTTCCCTACAACTTGAAGACCTCCTTCTAAAAAATTGCTTACAAAGATTTTATCACGGTTGGTGACCATCGATCGTGGAATTCCATGGAGCCTCACAATCTCTCTAACAAGGACAACAGCCACGCCCTGAGCATTGAAGGGGTGTTTCATGGGTATGAAGTGTGCGTACTTAGAGAGACGGTCCACCACTACTAGCAGCCCATTATAACCCTCTGACTTTGGTAAACCTTCCACAAAGTTAAGTGAGATATCTTCCCATATATTATTTGGGATAGGAAGAGGTTGCAACAAGCCTGCGGTGGAAAGAGTGAGGTGTTTATTTTGCTGACAAACAGTACAGGCCTCAACGGATTGTTGAATTCTATGGCGCATTCTTTGCTAATAAACTTCTCTAGCCAACCTTTTGTAGGTCTTCAATACCCTTGAATGTTCCCCCCACACTGCTGCCATGAAACTCATTGAGTAGCTGTGGTATATACAGGGAGTTCGCTAGAATTACTATCCTTCCCTTATACACGAGGGTACCGGTATGCAAATGATAGCCGTTAATTTCTCCTCCTTGGGCTTTCAATTCCTTCTGGATCTGGCCTAGTTTTGGATATTTGGAAATCTCAGCTTGTAAGGCTTGCCAATTGCCCATAGTCGCCACTGATATTACTGCAAAATCCAATGCCTCCTTACGCCTAGAGAGGGCGTTTGCCGCTTTATTTTCTAGCCCCGATTTATACTCAATTTGGAAGTTGTAACTCCACAATTTAGTTATCCAGCGCTGATGTTCCTCCGGCAAAACTCGTTGCTCCAGCAAAAACTTTAAACTTATTTGATCAGTTTGTACTACAAACTGTTGCCCAAGAAGATAATGTCTCCATCTTTGGACCGCCAGTACAACTACCATCAACTCCTTCTCATATATTAACTTCAGGCATGCCCTTGGACCCAACACTTGACTGTAATAAGCCACTGGTCTGTTGCCCTGCATCACCACAACCCTAATGCCCACATTAGAAGCATCGGTGTCCGCCACAAATGGTTGAGAAAAATTAGGGAGAGCAAGAACAGGTGCTAAGGCCATTGCTCTTTTAAGTAACTTGAAAGCAGATTGGGCCTCTTCATTCCATCTGAATTGATTTTTGTTGAGCTGGGTCTATAATAGGGCTACTATATGTCCATACTAGTGTATAAATTTCTGGTAGTAACCTGTTAGTCCCAAATATCTACTTAACTCTCTTAGATTCTTAGGAATAGGCCAGCTTATCATAGGCTCAATTTTGATAGGGTCTGCTGCCACCCTCTCTTTGGACACAATATGCCCCAATTATTCAAGCCGAGATTGGCCAGACAAACTCTTCTTCCAATTGGCACACAACCATAGCGCCACCCACTTTGAATTTCATGGTTAATTGTTTCCAGTTCACTTGCATCTCACCCATTTTTTCCAACCAATGCATCCCTAGGATAATGTCAGCGCTGACTAATTCCAAAGGTAAGTAGTCCTCTACCACCAAGAAAATTTGGAGTTTCAATCGAACCGGCCTGCACACCCCCTCAGATTTAACTGAATTCCTTGTTCCCAGTAGAACCCCATACTCAGTCATTAGAGATCTTGGCAGTTGAAGTTTTCACACCACATCCAAGGTAATAAAATTGTGAGTTGCCCCACAATCAATCAATACCGTAACCTCTGCCGTGCCTACCTCCCCCTTAAGTTTCATGGTCCTCGAAGAAGACAAGCCGATTATCGAATTTAGAGAAAGTTCCACAGACCCAATAACTTCTTCGGATGTTTCTTCGACCTCCTCTTCTTTCATGTCTTCCAATTCATCACCCTCTTGAGAATCGTCAACTAGTAGCAGTTGTAATAAGCGGTTCTTGCATACATGAGTAGGTGAGTAGCGTTTGTTACATCTGAAACAAAGGCCCTTATCCCTTCAGCGCTGGAGCTTGGCATTGGTGAGCTTGCAAAAATTAGGGTTGCGTCGATCAGTGTTAATTTCCCTAATCCCTTAGTGATGAGCAATGAAAAGGGTAGAAGTGGGGGAACAGTGTATGACGCCGTTTCTCTAGACTGATTGGGTGGGCTTATGGAGAGTAGGTTTGGAGCTGACTTGTTGACCCACGGAAAATTTGGTGTTACCTGATCCAGCACTCCAGACCCGACCAACTTGCAGAACCCTGTTTTTATCTTCCACCATCTGGGCTGCCATCATGATCTCCCCGAACCCAATGGGCCTCATCATCCTTACCTCTACTCGGATCTCTAGATGTAACCTATTGAGGAAGGTACTATCCAAGACCTCACCAGATAGGCGACTGAGTAGCGGTGATGCCAGTTGCTCAAAATTCTCCAAGAACTCCGCCACCGTGCCCTCTTGCCAAGTGGCTAAAAATTTCTCACACAGAGACCATTCGTGTTGCAAATGGAATCTCATCAAGAGGATCTCTTTAAATCTAGCCTAGGAATTAAACTTATGGCTTTCTTCGGTGTAGTGGAACTAGGCTAAGGCCCTTCCTTCCATAGCTATGGCTGCCGCTTCCATTCTCTCAGCTTCCCCCATGTGGTTCAATTGAAAATACCTTTCCGCCCTGAAAATCCAACCATCCGGGTCCTCACCATTAATACTGGGAAGCTCTAGCTGACGAACTGCACCAATGGCAGAATTCTTAATATGGTATCGACTCAGTTCGTTGGGAGTCGGCAATAAATGAAGCCGATGGTGCACCAATGGGTGGAGGTGAGAATTTTGCAAAGTCGACCTCCTTCTGTTTCCTTGGATTCTTGGAGGCGGACTTCTCTCTCTCCTTTGTCATCATTTGCTCAAATTGCTTCATCATCGCCCCCATAGTTTCTTTCATCCCTTCTTCCATGGTCGATCTCATTGCTGCCATTTCCTCCTGCCAACTCAATTGCATTACCTCTACCTTTTCTTCTAGAGCATCTATTTTCTTTTGATTTTAGTCATGTTCATGCTTCTTGGTTTCCTCAGCTTCCAGAAGCTCTGATACCATATTTGTTAAGTCTAGCAACATAGAACAATGCTAATCAACTGAAAAAATGATCAGAACAGCAAGATAGGGGAGAATAAGGGGGCGTGAGTGAGATATCTTCAATGAGCTCGAAGAATTCGAGGACCTGGCTCATCCCCATACACCCTCAATATGCTCGATGCCCTTCCTCTCTCCCTGATATCCCTTCTTATACCCCCCTCCTAGTAACTAACAAGTTGACTCCTCCTTTAACAGAATGATGATATAACAGATTAGAGAATAAATGATAAAAGACTCCACTAACTCTATGAAATAGAATGAAATAAAATATACTCCTTAGCCTTGACTCAGTCCCATTTAACCCACCCCTGCTACTTATTCCTCCTCACATAAGTGTATCGCACCAATGGTCTATCTTACTCACCTTATGTTTTTGCTCCCAAAAAACTAACAACTTCATTTTTTATTTTCTCGATCCATTAAGAAGTCTCTGCTCTCGATCAATGTTTTCCCTCTAGAACTCTCCATGAGAACCACTTGGATCTAGATTTATTAGAATTCTCTCCTAATTCTTGACCTTTATGTCCGGGCTCAATGCTTATGTCTAATGCTATACAAAAGAATCCCTTATATGGGTCGAGAAGGTCCTAAACAAATATAGAAATGATGAAACATGAATGAAATTGAACTTAAAATGAAGGTGACAAAGAACCTAGGACGAATAAGGGGCATGCTGAGGTCGTATTGGTTAACATGACACCCCATGTACACTGTTTTCTCCGTTTTCTTTGTTCTTCGTTCTTTTTTGACATAAACATGTTCCTTGGCACCCTCAATCTGTGTAGCCCTCAAAGACTCCTACTCTTCCTTTGTCCACCGTTCTAAATCCTATTTAGCCTAAGCGCATTTGTCTTGAATTCCAATAGAGGCCTCCCGCCAACTCTTCTCCTCTTTATACACTCTCATAACCTCTATCCTCTTAATCTCTTACATTCTAAGCCTCTTGAATCATGGGTTATAAGTGCAAGGGCAATGAAGGCTCCGTTCTAAGGTCTAGTTAACCTTTAAGAGAAAAAGAGTGAGCGATGGTGGGATCTAAATTGTGGGAACATAAGAAGGCATGGGTAGCTTTGAAAGGCTTACTATATGGAATTAACTATTGACCATGACAATGATCATATCTTGTCCCCTAAAAGTCTTAAGAATACTTACAATGAAATTTATACTGATATACTTCCATGACGCATGATAGACAAGCAAATGAGTATATAAACATGTATTTTTTATCTAGGTTTGAGCAGCTGATAGCTACGACATTGGGCTACGACTCGCATCCTGTTGCTAAGAAGGTCTCACTTTCTTGTTGCTAAGGCCATTAGAGCTGATCACGTACCGATGTGATGGTGTGATCTGTACTAGATTGACCAACAAGGTTATTTGCATGCAATTCTCAAATAATAAAGCGTGCGTAAAGATTGGGGTAAGGAATGTTGAGAAGCCTTAAAATTTTACCCATCATTATGCGGTTACCACTTAAGATTTCTTTGAAGCGTGTGCACCAGCCCATAATTGGGCTGAACTGGACTGGGCTGAATCAAGTTAAGCACCAGAAATTTTCCGATATTCTTAAATAACTGGTCTTAGATCGGTTAGGAATGGAATCTGCAAACATGTATATAATTTTAGTAAATTTTTTAAGATATTCTAGGTTGAGTTAGAAGATCTGGCTGACTTTGACCAGTTTGGATAAAATTGTAATTTGGATATGGATCAGTTTTTTTGCTCTCGGACCAATGATTATACCAAAACAGATATAATTAGTTCGATCCTGGATCAAAAATCGGAATAACCAGCTGCTTCGGTCCTAATTTCTAGTTTGGACTTATAAATCTCCATTTTTCGCTACTAGAAAATTTCATTCTAATAAAAGTTTATGGAGGTTAAAACAAGAAATGGAGAGTGTTACCACTACATCTAACTAACTTGGAGGTAGGGTTGTACATGCCTAACCTAGGTTAGACTTAAGGCTAAAATCACAACCAATTTAAAACTTAACAGAGGTATGAAGCTCAAATACATCACCAACAAAATATAATACAACTGCTTAAGAGTGTTAACTGTACAAAGACAAATACAAGAGATCCCAAGGGGTAAGTACTCCAGAAAATGCTATTCTCAAGGCCAATTCCTTGACTCAACAATCAAACACTAAATGTCAATGACTCGCAGAAGGGATGACATAACACATGACCCATTCAATCATTGTAGCATCTGTACGGGTCTAGTTCTAAGTTAATCAAAACTACCTAACACATAGAGGTTATATGACATATAGAATTATGGTAAGCATTGACACACAATTATCACACTTAGAAATACATGCCAACATATACTATACCACCCTTATGAGAAGGGATGTGATACATCTCATATAAGGACATATATTATAAAACTCTTGAAGGAACATTACATCTTGAAGGAACTATACAACATCAACAATAAACTTAGGAGAATAAAGGCCACCCAAGGCATTTCTATCATCATATCACACTTTAATATACTGCATGACCAAATTCAAAATTCCATTTATTATATTTCCAAGGTCGAGATCACTTTGATCCGAGCGACTACACTAACTCTTTACTATGAACACAAGTTAATAGAATACAATGATGATGCATGTGGTTTGAATATTTTAAGGGGGCTTTGCATACCTCATCTACCATACACTTGATTATACATGTGACGGAGCACAATCATAACATGAGGACGACTTGTCCACCATGCATGGTTATTGATGCTAATGGGCTTGTACATGGATTTCCAACGTCTACCACACTTGGATATGGGCGCCATGGGACACATAAAAATATAAGGATGGCCTGCTTACCACACATGGATAATATAACAAGGAGATTTTACAAGGATGATCCATCCATCGCATTTAGAAATATATGCCATTGGGCACATCAACCACATAGAAAGACACCCCGTCGTTATTCCATCATTACACATAAACCACAATTAGGATAATGCAAAGGGCATACCTCACCCACTGCACATGGATGAAAGTCATAACTCAAAAACCAAGAAACAGAACATCATGTCCACTGTACATGGCCATCTCGCCAAGGATCAACATGGTAGCCATCCCGGTAAAGGAATCTCTCATACTCATCTTGGCAAATGAATATTCTGGTATAACCATATTGGCAAGGAGTACACTTGATACATTTTAATTTTTTTTTGGAAAACCAATTGAAGCAAATATTAACTTGGAATCTATCAGTTTCATCAAAATAGTTTTGCAGATTAAGGTTCAAACTAAATCGTCAAACCGGCATCGGAGAATATGTCCAAATTGGTTGTGCATGAATGCAATTAGATAGATATTAAACCAATTCAACTAGTTAATTGAAGAAAATTCCAACAAATGATTTTCTAATTTCATCAAACTCAGTTTGGAGATTAGGGTTTTCAGTTTGAAATAGAAATCATAGGCTTAAGCTAATTAATTATAATTTATGGTGTTAAAATGTAACTAGGATCAATTTACACAAGTCCGTACATTCAATTAAGTAAAACCAATCATACAAATAGACACAATCTAAAGTGTTTTGTTATGCCAATTGATAAAAAGAGCTAAAAAATTCAGATTTGCGACCTATCCAGATTTGCAGACCAAATTTTAGAACAACCAAACCAAACAAAACAATCCATCCAAATTGAAAGATAAAGCAGCTACAAATGTATCTTGTCAATTAGTTTGGCTTAATAGGAGCCAAATCACTTTCAATGGTCAACATCTAAGAGGAGTTCACTAGCTACCTGTCATGGAGAAACTCTGATTTGTGAATGAAACCTCAAATGGGATATAGTAATGAATAGATTAGCTACTAAAAAAATCAATTTAACAATTGTAGTGTTATCCGGACAATTTTACACATATCTGGACAATTTTACACATAATGAGTCATTTTGATGCTTCTAATATAACATAGAACACTATTTTATTGAATAATTATATAAAAATGATCAATAGAGCATATTTTGAAGTGAAAATGAAAATTCACTTTACGACGACTGTGACACATAATTTATCACTTACAATGCTCCAATATTGCGACAACGTGACTGTAATTTTAGTTCATGGTTGCAAGACTGCAAGTTGTGAAGATAAAAGATTGGATAGAGGGAGAAGAAGAGAATGCCATGCTTTTTTTTTATTTTTATTTTTTTTAATAAATGTAACATAAAGCTATTTTCCTTTTAAAATACAAAATAATTCAATTTTAGCTTAAATTTTTAAATGAATTTAAATTATATTTTTCAACTAAAATTTATTAAACGGAAATAGTTTTGAAAAGGTAAAAAGGTAAAAATTGTCATAACAGCCTTTTTTCAAGAAAATATATTAAATGAACTTAAAAAATCATAAAAATTCATGGCAATCCTCAAAATAATATTCTAAACTCAAATATAAAGTTTTGTGAATTTATGATAAGAATATATACAAAATAACTCAACAATATTTACATTTTTTGTAATGTTGCAACTGAGAGCCAGCACCATCTTTTCTTTAAATGTATGCTTTTGAAGGCTGTTTGGCTATCTCAGCTGTATAAAATGGGATGCAACCTGCAGATTTCAAACTGGCATAATATTGTTCTATGGGCAACACTAGGAGGCCGTGGCCCCCATATCAGGAAAAGGGTTATATGAGTCTTGGTGGCTGCTTCTATCTATCACATTTGAAGAGAGGAATAGAAGAGTCTTCCTTAATGATCAGCAAAATGCTATAATTTCAGATTTAGGGACAGGTTATTGCTGATATGACTCTGAGTTTTACTAAATTCTAAAATTGTAAATCTTACCACAATCTAATGGGTTTTGTTGATGCTTTGGCCTAGCTTAGTTTGGATATCTGCTAGTTGTTTTATTTTGAGAATTGTAAGATTGTTATATGCCTGATTTTCCAGTTTTGGAAGTAATAAAATTACATTACTTACCCAAAAAAAGAAAAAGAGGGGGGGGGGGGTGTCAAGTTTTAAAGAACAATTCAAAATATATAGCTACGGTATTCTAAACTTCATGAAAATTTCCAATTTAATATTTAAAATGATTTTGAACTTAAAAATGTTATTAGAAAAAATATTTGATGAGCATTTAAAATTTTAGTCAAGAACCTTACCCAAAAAAATATGGAAATGACAAAAGGGTGCATCCAAGCACTAAACGAAAAACTTGTTATGAAAAGCACTTTGTATAACATTAAAAACTATTATATAATATAAAGTAATGTTTAGAGGTGAACTATGTTCATTGGCTAAAAAGAGCTTAAATATCTTTACGGAATTAAAATCCTATATAGAGTTTTATAAAAATCCAGTGAAGCTTTTAAAACTTAATGGTTTTATTTCATTATTGATACCTAAATATATGGCATGACACACTCTCTCTCTCTCTCTCTCAAATAGAATAAGTTAGAAATTTCCAAGGTTAAAGTCATATAAAATAACAGTTTTTTCTTTAAAATAATCTAACTTAGTCAAAATTTGTTTAGGAAATAAAATTGAAAATTATGTTTTTGAATTTGTTGAAGAAAGATAATTTTAAACGAAAATCGATGTCATATAAATTTAATAAAAATCACAGTCATAAGTAAAATAGTTAAATTATAACCTTTCTAAAGACGGAAATAAAAGTGAATATATAGTTCATGGGTGTCATTTGATGGAATTAATATTTTTACTATAAAGGGTCTTTTGACTTAGAAAATTAGAGAAATGTTATTCATTTCATTCTTCAAATTGAAAATACCATTTTTCAAAGATTTGGAAGTATGTAAATGAATTTCAAAGATTTAACGAAAGGATCTTCATAGAGATTATAAATATGAACGATAAAAAAAACTAAATTAAATATTTTCAAACATTGTAATTTAAATAAGATAAATCAATCTTCATTAGATAAGAATTGAATTATGTAAATCAAAACTAATATTTTGTGAAAATTAGGTATTCAAATTATGGGGTATTAAAAGCTAGTTGTTGCATGCCCCTACTTCCTCCTTGTAGGTATAGCCAAATTCATTCTAAGATGGCCACAAATATAAAAATATTCTTTAAAGCATATTAGCATGCCCAGAAGTTCATGTTTATCTTTATTTAGAAGAGGCTAGTACAATGGACTATGAATTTCAATGAGGATTAATTGGATTTGGTAAGGGATGTGGGGTTTGGGATTTAGAGATGAGGAATAAATTTCAAATTTGAGGAGAGAAAAGATGGAGCATGTAATGAGAGACAACAAATGGGAATGGGAGAGGATTTTAGAAATGATGTTTATAAAGTAAGTTTAGGATTTGATTGGTTGGGCAAGGGTTAGGTTAGTTGGACTTAGATTTAAATTTGGATGTCTTAAGTTGGATATGATATTATATTTATCTAAAAAGATATGACACTTATTTAGTAAAAGGAGAGATAATATTATATTTATTCTAAAAAAATACTTATTTAATTCTAAAACAAGTCATTATATTATATTATATTATTTATGTTTTTATCATATTTATTGAATATGTTAAACCATTGTTTGAACATGGTTTAAATTTATAATCAAGGCAATGCTTAAGGTAAAAGGTGTACTTACCTTATTAACTCGAGCCTTCTAGCATACTTGGGAAATTCTATCTTGAAGATCAAGTGTTCTAAATCTATAATGTCAAAGTAGATAACAAAGTCTTGAGGTAAGAGGTGATATCACCTGGAGGGATTCATCCACAACATGTAGTTTTTTGAAATGAATGGGGTACTTCTATTTTGGAGCATTGAGTTTATCGCTAAAGAATATATAGATGTCCTTGACATGGTACATCTCCTATCCCTTTGAATCACAAACATCATAGACTTGCCAAAAAGGAGTGTAAGAGAATAGGGCTTCTATCATGCAGTTTTGAACCTCATGATGTCCTTGAATGCTTAAGCAATCCACTCATCCCTTTTCTAAATAGTAATTGATAATACCATAATAGCACTAAGTTTTTTGGATGAATTGGCAATAAACTATATAGTTGTGAATGATTTGTTCAGACCACCTTCTAATAGCCCTCACTTTGTCAAATTTGTGAAAATACATCAAGATTAGATAATGAAGTGTAGGGGAAAAAAATTAAGGTTAAAGAAAGGTCGATCTTAGTCTCTCACAAGTGGGGAAAAGTTGCCTATGGTGGTTCAAGTGCTATTACATAAACTTGCTATCTGCTAAAGACCACACTCAGTAACAAGTATGAATGACTATAAGATATGGGTCATCAATCTCGTGAAGGTACTATTCATCTCGCGTCTTAAAAACTATTTTCTACTCATCTCGTGTCCTAATGTGAATCCGGTGGTATTCAATACTTGGATCAATTTTTTATTATACTTGATCGGGTTCTTAATTTTTACTACTATCAACAGAGTTCATCCAAGTCTTGGGAGTCCACAAAGTCTGTACAACACAAGGGAATGCCCTAGTTTTTAACAAAACTCTACTAAGGAGCTCCTTGACTTGTTTGATTTAATGAGGAGAATTAGGCAACTGTGTCCACATATAAGGTCAATGACATTCTAAATATCCATAATAGATGGTAGACTTGTGTAACTCATCGAAGATGGTCTTATTATGCCTACAATTGTCTTAACTAGATGGTCTTATAACTAAAGCCTATTTAACAAAAGATGAACGTCCATAGGAAGCACATTAATGTAGATTTCTTGCTTATCGTGTTGGCCCAAATGAAGGGGAACTAAACATCTTTGATTGATAGGAAGTGTAGTCTCATTAACTCAAGCTACGATGAAAAGGGTCATGTATAAAATTTTAATCAACCTATAACACCGTGGGCACAACTGAAGCATATTTCACAAAACCATTACACCTAACGTGATAATGTCGGCAGTCTGCCTCCAGTCCTTAGTGTTGGGGTTTTTTTGAGGTCAATGACACCACATAACATTACAATTCTCTTCTCTCAAATCTTGGTGGACTGCTAGGGCTCCTAAAAAGAGATTTTTGGTGGGCATCATCCTCTCTCCTAGCTTCTCATCATCATTTGAATTCTCGCATGGGTCCACTATTTGGCTATCTACTTGGGGGTCATTAGTTGTATGCTCTAGAATCATAGTATGGTGCGAAGAATAAGAGGCAGTAAGTGCTCTCATCATAGTTATAACATTGAATGAGTTAGCAGTTAATTTGACGTCACTAGCTTGACCACTAGGAGTGGGAAGAGAAGCATCGAGATGAGAAATAGAAATGGAATCACTATTAGTATGCAAATGTGAAGGACAATCTAAGGGGACTCTCTAGGAATGAAGAGGAATAATATGCTTCTCAAACTCAAGGGTAACTTGAATTTTTTGATGCGTAATATGGACTTGAATCCTAACATCTTACTTAAGAGACTTCTTGAAACCATTTATATATCCAAACATAGTAATGTCAGCGGGCTTGGAGTAATCACTTATCATATAATAATCCTTCAATTTTTTGAGTGTAATGCGAGATACACTAGATGAAGACTCTTTAAGATTAAACATTTGATCTAGCAGTTGTGTTCTATGGAAATAAGGAAGATAATTTTGTGGAAGTTTTTCTTTCATGATGGCCCACAGCCGAATATGTGGCCTAGACGCTCTTATGAGCTTGCACTAACTTCAATTATTTGTATCTTCTATGATTTTTATAGGGACAAGACAAACTCTCCCTAGGTCATTTATATGGTAGAAGTAAAAATTATTCTTCCATGTTTAATTAGTGTAGATGAGGTTTGGATCAAGTGTTTTGTCATAGGATCTATGTCAGCCTCAACCTTCTTAGAGATATTGACTCATAGAGAGGAAGGGATCGTCTTTCATGTGGGTTTTCAAAGTTGGTTGGTCTAAGGTGTCCTTGATATCTATATGAAGTCTGGTGTGTGGAGGAGCATAACTAGGAGTTTACCCATTCAAATCGTAGATGTCTCTACTTAACTCGGCAAAATGGGGTGGGGCGCCATAGGTTGCCTTATGGTTTGGCGCTCATCTTATTCCATGGGCTGCTATTGGTGTCATTCAACGGACGTAAGATTCCTGGAAGATTTTGATGTCTTTGCAAGCTTACAAGCAGTTTAGGCCTGGATGACTGAGTAGTGGATGTGAAGGCACTTAATTTCGTACTAGACAAGCCAAAATTTTAATATTTCTTTGTGAATCTGAAGTCCAATCTTGCAAAGAAAGCTTAAGAACAATTGTTTTCCTACGATAATTTTTCTTCACAAAGAAGTCTGTTTCTCATAATTCTACGAGGTGTGCTGGCAGATCTTCATGATTTTTGCATTGTTGTTGGTGTTATCTCTATCTAGCTATTATTTCTTCGCTCCACTCAGTTTTATGTACTTTATGGCGGCTTTTTCCCCAACCAGGTGAAGGGGGTGGAGCAGGAGTTGGACTCCGACGAGGAAGAGGCAGCCTTGTCTGGCCAGATGGAGTAGAGGACGTTCACATGTTAACAACATGCCTGGCACTTTGATCGGGGCATACTAGAGTAACTACTACCAATGTCACACTTTTCAACTAGAGAAAATAAGTTGGTGCATTGTTCATCGTCAAGAAGCATCATCAGGGCTTCCATTTTTCTATGGCAGCAATTACCATGTTTTTTTTCTGTTTGCCTGTACTGGTTTGCTGTGTACAGCCTACAGATGCGTTGATATATAGTTTTGATATTGTGTGTATATTGCTTTCACGGAAGCGTATTAGTTACGTACTGTTATCTTCTGGCAGACATTTGATATTTAATTATCAGCTTCTTGAAATAGTGTGACCTCTGGTAGCTTTTTTCCTGGCATCTCACGTAATTGCAAAAGAAGGGTTGGGTTAGATTTTGTCGTTGTCATACTTTTTGGCTTGTGTTGCATCAAAGCAGTATAGGATTGGATGGCATGCACTAGCTTAACCATACAACGGATTTACTGAGAGATGTCTCCATCGCCTTTGGTCGACCAGCTAGAGGAGTATGGCACTGGGCGGCGGCTAAGGTATTTGTGATCCTTCGGGTCTGAAGGCGTCACTTATCTTCTGATATTTAATTGTACACCTAAATTTTAAACCTAAACAAAAAAACTAAATTTTACTAAAAATATATATATTTGTATATTAATTTTATTTTTATTAATAATTAAGTAATAAAACTTAATAATAATAATAAATAAATAAAATTAGGACATAAAAAAATATAAATCTTTTTTATTATAATAACAATAATAATGATGATTATAATAGAAATAATACTAATAATAATTTTTTTATATTTTTATGCCATAAATTTTTATTTATTATATTATTATTAGTTTATGTTAGTTAATTATTAATAAAAATTAAAATTAATGTACTAATATGTATATTTTTAGAACATTTAAAGTTTTGATTTGGATTTAAAATTTAGGTATATAGTATTAATGTTTTCTAGTAACCGGTTGTTATTTCTGTGTACTATCATCATAGTATTGCCTTTACGTCGTATTTGCCAGCTTCAAATGCCTCAAAACCAAAATACGTTTGCCGGATTCCTTAACCTGTTTATTTGTTTATTTTTAAATATATCAAATATGGATGAAAGTGAAACCACTCTGTTTTTATAAATTGTACGCAGGGTTAGCCCTGCTCTTCTTTTTCTTTCTTTTTTGCTGCCACATACAAAAAGATAATAAATTTTATTTTTTCACTATTATTATTTTGAACAATTATTATTATTTATTTCAATGACTTTTAAGTGTGTACTTTCGGTCAAATCCTCAAGCCTACACATATATATAGATATAGGATTTTTTGAAATTGAAATTTCATGGTCATCATTCTCATTATTCTTCTAATTAGATGAGTAAAACTTATTCGCAATTCTTTAACCATTAAGTCAAATTTTGTTACAATCATAATTCCAAAACATCACTAATCACTTTGAAATAATATTTTAAGGTGTTATGTAATGTATAAATAACCACTAACTATTAGGTTCGGTTCTGACGTGGAATTTCATTTATGTACAAAGAAAGGATAATTTAAGACTAATTGGCCTGTAATTTTTGATTATTTGCTTAAGTTATTGACGTTCACATGTAGCCATATACATATATTTGTTTCCTTTTATTTGAGTTTGCTTAGCCTTTTACATAACATATCTACGCGGACGTTATTGCTTTTCTTTTTCCCCTTCCTAGTTTCTCCCTTTTCTCATTGCCTTATTGAAGACGTCAGTAGCAAGTTGGTTATAATAATGAGTATTTGGATTAAAGACGCATATATTAATATCATGATGCATCATATTAATAAAGGACTACAAAATAAGTTAAAATTGGAAAGTGCGCAAAAGGGAGGGGAAATAATCTGTGCCCCCCCCCCCCCAACAATAATGGACATCAACCAAAATGGACATTTATTACGGACTATTAAAAATTCACACGATAAAATCTGTGCAAAAAATACGGAATGTTTAGTTGTAAAGGGCCTAGGGGCAAGCGGCCCATGTCGGATCGCGTTAACTCGCCACATAATATCGCCACTGCATCACACGTCTGCCATTCAATGGCTCGGCTTTACCGGCTTAGTCCTCGCTAACGGCTGGAGCCGTTCTTAGGAGGATTCCTATTTCGGTGGTCCGCTCTTGCAGCAGCTTTTGTAGTTGGGAACTAAAGTTGTCTCGGTTCGTTGTAGCTTCCGGTCGTGTAACGTAACAGATATTTTAGGTGAAGTGCGCCCAAGGAAAATAGATAAAAAGGCTTCAGCCTTCACCTAGTGCATTTGAAGGGAACATCAGTTCGCACATTATCTTAACACGTCACTGAATAAAAATGAGTTATTTTATATCCATTTTATTATTGAAATTGTTGGTGGACAATTTGGGACGAGAGGGAGTTAGAGAGAGGTGAGAGAGATCTAGAGAGAGAAAGTGCCAGGTAAAAATTAGAGAGAGGGGGGGGGGCTCGGGCCCTTATTTATGTTGGAGGATAGGGGATTAGAAACCTATGAGTATGAAGTCCAAGGGGTCCAACTGGACCTCTCTTAGTTATGTGGTTGGCTTGTAGTTTAAGGAAAGTGATCCAACTTGCTAATAGAATCTAAATTCTAAACTTCACTCCCTTTTATATATATAGAAATCTGATCTTCGGTTATATACATAAAATCCGCTCTCAGCCTTGCTACAAAACGAAAAGGATTCTACTTAGTATTCAATAGATGAAGTTTAGTTGTGTTATAATAGTTAATATGGATCTAAATGATTAGTCATAAAATAATCTTTTCTTGAAATACTATCCTTAAATTTTAATACTAAAAAATTTTATTTGAAGACAATACAGAAGCGTCAAAACCAAAACAAGGGACACTAACTAACACATCGAACATAAGAAATGTGTGATTGTTTAGCTAACCCATGTCCGATGCAATAAAAAACGGAACCAAACAAACAAATGATCTAAGAGACTAACATGAGACAATAATATCAATGAGATGCAAATGTTACACAATATTCTAAAATATATGAATCAAAGTCAAGAGATTAAATATCCCAAATCTCAAAAAAAACAAACCCAGAGTAGTGGGTAAAAGAAACTAGCTAATCCACTTAGCAACTTTCGACTATAATAATAAATACTCCCTAAGCAATGACCGAGTGTTGGCCTACATCATCATCCTTAGCATACTCAAGCTGAGAATTGTAGCCTTGCAAATTATCCTTTGCTAACCAAAACAAAGGCTAGATTATTGAAGTGACCACACAGGATAGTATTAGTAAACAAAGAACTAGTAAAAAAAACCCTATGTGAATACATGGTGCATAGGAAATTATGCTTAATCAGATAACACATGACAACATGCTTCACATTTGCAACAAGAATTACGCTAACATGTACTATATATAGGCATACTCAACACTTAAAACAATCACATAAGCCAGGAATAACCAACATCATCTCAAGGTACCAACAACCATTGACGGAATTTCTATTATTATCTTCTAATTAGTTGTTATTACTCTGAAAGGGACAAATTTAGGGCTACAACTCCCACCATCAATACACATTGGTTCTAAGAGGCTTGTATCAAGATCTTCAACGTGTACCACACTTGAACTCCTAGGCAAGGGGATATAAGCTCAATTTTAGATTATCAATATTTGCCACAACCATCACTAGTGCTAAGGGGTTTGTACCAGGATCTTCAACATCCACCATAGTTGGACTTCTTGGTTAAAGGAAAAATGGTAACAATGGTAACAATTATAACCTAACCCTAAGTATGCATACTTGTAAAAGTACCTAATATTACCTATTCAAATAACGATTCGTTATTTCTAATTATTCAAGGATAATTATAAACATAAAGGTGAATCTCTAAGGTAAAACACACCGCCCAAGGTCAAACCCATAGTCAACCCTACAAAAATCACCAAAAGTGTACCAAAGGTCAACTAGTCCCACAAACCAATCAACTAGTTTAGGAGCAACAACAAAAAATAAATCATGTTAAATGTATAGACTAATTAACTAATTTGAGAATAACTAGTCAATTGGTAAACTAGTTGATTGGTTAACCCCTTGACTCATTCATTGGTGCAAGGTCAAAGCTAACACATACAAGCAACAAACTAGTTGACTAATTTAGGATAATTATTTGATGTGCAAACTAGTGGACCGGTTCCTCCCTAACTCGTTAACTAGCACAAGGTCAAAGAAACACAATATTCCAGCTAAATCGATCGATTAATAGGCTAAAACTAGTTGACTAGATTTTCCGTATACCAGTTAATTGGTTTCTCTAGTAAAATATATATACTACTTTTAAACATACTCAAACAAATCATGTTGATTGGTTCCTTCCTAACTAGTAAAACATATAAATACTCATACAAATCATGCCTGTTTTTTCTAAACATGCTTTTAACCATAAATACTAACACAAATCATGTTGATTGCACCTAACACATGCTTAGAACATCAATGCAACCAACATGCCTCATAATCATCAAAATTCACCAAAAAGGGTTAAAATGGCCAAATATGCTTGTATACTCTGACATATCATCTTATTACCGAATCATACTTTTATAAATCACATTCTTAAATATATAATAAATCAAAATCATAAATCATGATTCATAAACAAATTTATAGAGAAACATGCATGGATAATTGAATAACACATTATCAAGTCATTTAGCCAACCACATATAAAGGTAAGTTTAATTTAACTTTAAGAAAATAAATCTGCTAGCAAATAAGACCTAACTTGATGAAAACTTTACTAAGCTTTCTCAATTTAAATGGTATAATTAAGAAAGATAAATTAGCAAAATATCTAAAAAATATAATCAAATACTTGAAAATCAAAATAAGAGAAATGAGATAAGTTCCTCAACCTTAAATCAAAATCAAAGAATGCTAAGAAGAGGAAATTTAATATCCTTTAACTCTTTCCATACTTTAACCCATATTTGTTCAAGGAAAACAAAGATGATATAAAATGGGGATTAAGGAAAAGAAATAGGAAGAGGAACCAAATACAAGGATGAAGCAATGAAAACTCAACGATTCCAACACTTAGAAAATTTTAAGATAAGAAAGAAGAGAAAAGAAAAGAGCGCTAAGAATGTGAGAGATAAATAAATCAATTGAGGGCTATGGGAAGCCCTTACTGATTGATATGAAGAAAGAAGAAAGAAGGGGGGGGGAATGAAGTATAAGACATGAGGGTAAGGGTTGGCATGTTGGGAGATATGTAAGGCAATCTAGCTATATAAAACTAAAGGTATGTGAGGGCACCACAATCAAGTCTGGATATGCATGCCTGAGGTAGAGTTGATAAGGGAAGAGTGAGAGAGAATAAGGTATGTGAGGAAAATACTTCAAACATTGTTTTACAAGATTTTTGTTTAAATAAAATTTAATAATGATATGATAAAATAGTCCCAAGGAACCCAAATATTTTTATTAGCACAAGGAGATCACTTGACAAACAGTTGGAGAAGATTCAAAATAAAACCAAAAATCCCCTAAAGGTTTTAGCAAAACTAGTTGAGTGGTTTTCAAAGACTAATTAGCTAGTTCTTAAGTGATAACTTGGGTCCTAAAATGAACTAGTTAACTGGTTAGGCCATGACCAATGGAGTGGTGGATCTAAACATCATGTTTCCATCCATTTACCAAGCCCTTTCCAAAATCTAAACCAAAAATATTTTATTTTGTATCAATAAATTTTAAAAAACTTTTGAAAGATTTTAGTATGGGGTATTACATTTGGTTAATGTAGTTTTAATGTGTTAGTGTTCTATTAATTGAATTTATTATGTTATCTATCACAATTACCAATACCATCGTATGAAAAAAAATTCTCTATTAGTATCTCAATGACCACAAGTATAACTATTATTGAGATAAATCGAGTTGAGCTACCACTTGTTCAAGTTTAGCTCATTTAATAAATGAGTCAAGCTTAAAAAAGTTGGATTATTTACAAAATTTGCTTAATAATGCTGTTCAAGTCCAACTTATTTTGGCTCATTTTGAATCAAGCTAAGTCAATAGATGAGCCTAGTCATGTTGTTTAAATTGTTGTCACCAAAATAAGTCAATTTTTTTGAAATAATTTGATTATAAGCTTGATTGTTGGTTTAGCTCATTTATGAAAAAGTTTTAAATAGACTTAAGAGTATAATAGGAAGACTCATCTTCTTAACTTAACTAATACATAGTTGAAATTAATTTTTATGCATGAATGCATACACACTACTCATAGATAATTTGACACTTATAAAGCAAAATTTAATGAGCATCTGAATCAACTTCCAAATGAGTTTTTAAATGAGCTTATAAATAAGATAACTCATAAGTAAATAAGTTGAACCTAACTCAACTCAAATTTGAATCCTTTATTAAATAATCCTAGGATTGACCTTGGCTAATTTAAATACATAAATGAATTGAGCCAAATCATTGACTATTATACTTACAAAAAAAATATTAACTCCAACATTATCTTAGGTACCATGAGATATGACCTAATTTAATTTAGCTATGATGTGTATTGGATTGTGGCTAACATTTGATATGTTTAGCATGAAGGTATATGTGCATGAAGTTGGAGTTGAAAAATGATGTGCATAAGAAACATAGGGCTGAAGTGATGCATACAAATTACGGTTTTAGTAGAATGATAAACTGTAAATTTTTGGGAATGTTACCGCCACACTTAGTACCAGACCGGTTCACTCCTACCGTTCTGGTACCAAGTGCTAAGGCTAAGAAAATACTACTAATAATACCATTAATAATCCAATTTATAAAAACAAAAACCAGAGTACGCATAAACCTTATATAATTTGAAATACTAGCTATTGTTTTTCCAGATAATAACTAAACAACATTAATAAAATTGTTTCTACAACTCACACATAATAAAAAGTAACATGAGTCATAAATTAACAGGGAAAATGACCACATCACTCTAGGGTTTGATCCATCCAAAATATCACTCCGCCCCTCCTGATGTCCCATAGACATCGATAGCATCAAAGTAAGTGTCTCCTACTTGCAATAGATCAGATGGGCCTTCTGCTCATGGGAATGAGCAACACACATGAAACGGATGATCAGTACGCTACATACTGAATAAGGTAACTGAGTACTAAGGCCGACATATAACACATCAAATCATGTAGGATAATGATCAACATACAATTAAAACCCACACAAGTGATACATAAAATCATATAGTGAAATCCATAGCTTATAATCAACAAGTCCACACACAAGGCCTAAAAAGGTCCAGATTAATTATTTAATCTTTCTTTTATCGGAATTCGATACACACCATGCCTTTTTTTCAAATCCATGTAAGTATAAGAACACCCCACTATTTTAGCCGGTGGGCCGGTCACTTGTAGGACAAAGTCCACACCACTATTATTCACTGGTGGATCGGTCACTTGCGGGATAATAGTCCACACCACTATTCCTTACCGGTGGATCTACTAGTTCCTACTCACATGGTGTTCCACTATAAGTAATTAGTATATTTTAAGAATCTTAGCAATTTTGGTTTGTATATATTGAGCTCGATTCACCCCACTATTATTGCCGGTGGGCCGGTCACTTGCGAGACAAAGTCCACACCACTATTATTGTCGGTGGATCGGACACTTATAAGGAAAAACCCTAACCACTATGCCATTTTATGCAAAACCCTAACACCACATTGTTACACTCTCCATCATTATTTTACAATCCTAACATACATGTCTTGAGGCCATATCATACAATAATAGTAATACAATTATACACATAATTCTCATGCCACAATTTATTCACACCAACATACCTCAACTCCATAATCATGCTATATTAATAACAATTATACAATATTCACATGAAATACACTATAATTAATATCACATGGCATGCATAGCATAAAGTTGCATAATATATATATGGCCTTAACACCCCTTACCTAAAATGTCACCGGTCTTGGTGCACGCTCCTATTTCACTTGAGGATTTTGACTGGGTTCACCTATTATGGGAAAAATACTAGAGTTAGTTTCCCTCCTAAAAATATTATTATTCACTAACTTATCCTAATACTTGGTTTTTAATTAAAATAATATTATACTATAATTAACTATACAAAATGCTACTAACATACTAATAAAATACTATTGTAAATTAAATGAATGGTGGTATAAGGGTTTCTACCCTTCACCCAAAATGATATTGGTAAAGATGATAATAATAATAATAATGATAATATTAATAAAATAAAATATTGTTAATAATACTAATATTAGTAGAATTATAATAATAATAATAATAATAATAATAATAATAATAATAATAATAATAATAATAATAATAATAATAATAATAATAATAATAATAATAATATAAATCTTAAAATTACAAAGTGGGCTTTCAAGCTTGCCCAAGTACTAAAATTAATGTTCAATGAAAATGATATATAAATTTTAGCCGAGGTCAAAAACCACCTAGGTGACCAGACCCTTTAGTATTGATACCTCCTAGTACATCATTAGTGTCTAGAGTAAGTAAGGCACCGAAATATACTAAGATCCTAGCTGAAGGCACTAATAAACTCTAGAAGATAAACTAACTCCTAGTAGCTAATTGAGGAGCAGGTAACCCAGACCCATACATAGCTCGATCACGTTCCACTTCATGTGATTATTGTATTATTTCTAAGGTTATGTGATCATAGAAGGCCCATAAAACATGAAAGTAAGTCATCTACAAACTGATTCCATCATAACCATCTTTATTCCCCCAATCACGTGGTGGGTTTTCCATTAGTGATTAACTAATATTAATCAATCCATCAGAATAATTCATTTTATGTGGATAATCTAGATTAAATTACCCTTTAAAGTCATAAAATACTTATTTAGGTTTTTCTACTAGGCCTTTCCAAATACCTATTGAGTATTCCATGAATTATAATCCATTTAATCCATCCATTAGGTTTTCAATCCATGCCAAAAAAGTGTATATCACTTAATAAATAGTTGTATATAAGCATCGGGTAAATTCTTTAAGGTCAAAAGATTAAAATCACATAATCTGGTTGAACCAATATATTGGTTTAGCCTAACTAGTCTATTTGTTTCACCAACTACTCGATTGGTTTGGGCCAACTAATCAATCAATTTGGCTCAGTTGAACCCAGGGTTCCATCGAACTAGTCGATCAGTTTAGCTAATCAAGTGACTATTCTAGGACCAATTGACTATTTCTATTAAAATAGTTGATGGGTTTAAGTAGAGACCAAACATGGTCACTAGAAACCAAATAGTTAATCGGTTTGGTTCGGCCATTCGAATGTTTTGAGGACCGGTCGATTGATTTGATATAACTGATCAATCTGTCTACTCCTAAACACCACATAATAGAAATTTTTCATGAAAATCACACTCTAAAATCCTACCAAATCCAAATGTTAATATTTTACCAACTCATGATGTAACAACCCCATTTTTCACTACCAAAAAATTTTATTTAAAAAAATAGGGAAGCTGAAAATACACCTAGAAAAAATAGGGTATTATTACCGTACTTAACACAAGATATGCACCTGTCACCTACCACATATTAGATACAAGGCTAAAACCAACCAATACATTTAAAATAGAGTGTGCAAACTTAAATTACATAAACATTTAAAATATTTTTTACATCAAAGGACCTCAATAGTCCCCGACCAAATCAATATAGGAATATAAATAAGTTAAGAGTACGGGGCTACATTAAAAAGAGATTAGAGTGCGATCCTAAAACCAAAACCATGGTCCACCACAAACCCCAAAAAATATTTAGATGTCCACACTCTTAAGCCCTAAACCCAAGATGAGGTAGAACCACTACTAGCCATCCCAAATAACCTACACATGACACTCTACTCGTGGGAATGAGCAAGTGATAGACCAAACATGTACATCAGTATGCTACATACTGAGTAAGCCAAGATACCTCGTCAAAAGGAAATATGAGTATGAAAATTCTACCACAACATGGATATCATATTTAACATGCATCATGCTCATGCCACATTCATAAAGGTAGTAGTGCATCAATATATACTATCATGCTCAACATAGGTAATATATAATGTATCATGCTTATCTTCATATCATAATCACATATGTAATCGCACATGTACTAAATAGATTAATTCAGACCACCACTAGGGTTTATCTTCCAACTTGCTCAATTGATTGGACCATACCATTTCTTTATTCACATATTGAAATAGTTCATCATTCAGTCAAAGATTCTAATTATTAACCAATTGGTCATTTAAGCCATTATCTAAATTTACAAACCATATTTTACTCTTTTTCTCATCCAACCATTGTTTCCATCCTTATCTAATTATTTATTATTCGCTCATTCATTATCCAGGTTTTTATCATCCAATTACTTATCATTCCACTTTTTATTATCGAGTGATGGATTGTGCACCACCCCATGGTCTCATATAACATAGGAGTCAATCTAAATAAGGGACATAAAGTCCAGGCTAAAGCCAACCACCAAGGTAATAGGACCTATTAGTATTTATAACCCTTAATATCTCATTAGTTTCTAGAGTAGGTAGGACATCAGGACCTCTAAGGATCCCACCTAAAAGTAAAGCCCAAATGCACCAATAAATGCCCGAAGGTAGACTACCCCTTGGTAGCTAATCAAGGATCAGATAACCTAAACCCATACACAACTCAATTGTCTTTCACCTTACGTGATAAGTACATTATTCATGAGTTTAAGTGATCACAAAAGGCCCATACAAAGAGAAAGCAAGCATTTCCATATTTATCCTATATCAATCCTTTCCATTTCCTAACCTTGCAGGGTTTCCATTTATCCTTCGCCAATATTATTCATTCCCATCATATTATTTTATTCGAGAACATGATATGCTTCATTACTCTTTTCTCAAAGACCATCACATTTCATAACTGGTATGGCCATTAACCTTTACAATACTCATTGAGTATGTCATACATTATAATCCATTTCCTCCATTCATTAGGCCATTAATCCATGATAAAAATATGTATTTTACAAAATAAATAATCATATGATAGTCCCAAGCATAGCCTCAATGTATAGCCAAACCAAAAAGAATTAAATCACATAAATTAGTTGTATTAGTAGACCAGTTTAGCCCAACTAGTTAATTGATTGCACCAACTAGTTGATTTGTTTGACTAGACCAAATCTTATTTTTTCTTAAAACATTCAATTGGTTTGGGCAAACTAGTAGACTATTCATAGACTAGTCGATCGATATTGCCCAACCAGTCGACGGGTTTAAGCGGAGAGTAAGACCAAGGTCTCTACAAGCTTACAAGTCAATGGATTGGGTAAACCATTTGAATATTCTAGGAGCATGACAATTAATTTGCCCTACAAAAGTATCAAACAATCATTTCATGCAGACCATGCTTATAAATCATCATTAAACCACATTAGAACTTGCTTTCGCATTGTATAACACATTATCAACATATTTAATTTGCACATCTCAACATTTAATCATCACTACTCATCTTTCTCAAGTTTCATGATTTTTACTCAAAATGCACAATTGAACCATCCAAAATAGCTCTATAGCTATATATATATATTCATTAAAACATATAACATCAACTTAAATAGTTTCATATACTACAAGATTACTCATGAACTATTTTTTAAGGAAAATCACTTACTTGATGCAAGCAAAACTCCATTAAACTAGAAATCTCACCTTGTGAAAGATATTAAGATTTAAAACCTTACAAACAACTATCTTTAACACAAAAATTGGCGCATGACCTTAATAAATTCAAAATTGAAATAGAAAGGAAGGGACAAATATACCACACCTCAAAAGCAAAATAGAGAATACTCAGTTGAACCACTCAACCATTTTCCCAAATCTAACTATTTATTACTTAATAATTAAAACAAGACGGAGCTAGAAAAAGGATCAAAAGAGTGGAAGGAATCAACTACAATACTCAAAGTGTAGAAAGGGAGAAAGATAAGTATAGACAGTTGGGTATTTTTAGTGGCCGAAAGAAAGGTGAATGAAAGGGGTGATTGGGTCTATTTATAACCAACCAATCAAGAAGAATCATAGACTATTAAAAAAAATTAAAAAACCCTAGTTCTTATTATTTGAATTCAAGTTAAACGGATGAATTTTACCCACGATATCCTAAACTATTCTCTAAAACTCAAATGATGCTTCTAGAGAATGCATGTAGTTAGTCAAAAATTGAAATTCACAAGAGGGGTAATGGAAGGTTAGTGTGGAAGGAATCTTCCAGCTGATCAGAATCATGCCCTAGATTGAAGTAGTGATCTCAGAAATGTGCAAAGGAGAGATGTGGAAGAAAACGAGGATGAGGTTATCCCCCTATTGTCCCACTCGATCCTGCAGATTGATCTAAGGTTGTATCTCAGGCTAAATGTGTCATGAAAAAGGCTAAGAATCTCTTAGAGACAATTCACCATGGGTAACAAGATTCCATTTCAGTATAAGAAAAATTTCCAAAATATTGCCAATCAATCGGTTCCTGAACCAGTCGATTAGTTTAGTTGATAAAAACCATTTTGCTAAAATGACAAACCAATTGATTGGTTCAAGGAACCAGTCGATTGGTTCGCCTGAAAAAGTCAATAAATTTTAGTTTCCAACCTTATTTCAACTCAAGCTTTGCCTCAAACCAAATCATAATACCAAATCAAAATCAAAATTCCAAACTTGGCATAATTTTTATTCTAATATTTTCCAAAATGGTGGGGGTATCACACATAAACTGAATCATACTTCACAATTGAGTAAATCGATAGTATTTTCTCTAAAATCATGCATTTTTCTCAAAATTCATAACTAATTCAACATGCATTAATACGAAGCCAAAATATCATGAAGGCCTATAAAATTAACACTTTATAGAATACATCACATCACATGCTTATTCAATCCACATTTAGAGGTAAGAATGACTTAATTGATGATAGACAAATTTCCACTAATGGAAAAAACTCAACCCGGAAGATTCTCAACTTCCAATACCTTTAAAACCAACAAGTTAAAACTTTAGAAATCATCAAATATTTTAACAAATTATAACTCAAATGAGAAGGAAAATGTGCATACCAACCATAAGAGAAAAATAGAGGAAGATTCTGTTGACATAACTCAACTTCCTCTAAAATCTAACCTCCCCTTGATTAAATATAAAACAAGGAGGAGATAGAGAAAGGATCATAAGAGTCGAAAGAACTTAAAAGCAATATCGAACTGGAGAGGAAAGAACATAAATGCTAGAGAGTTGTGATATTTCATAGGCTGGAAGAAAAGTGAGAAGAAGGGGTGATTGGGGTTATTTATAGCCAAGGAGTTGGTTTAGAAAGGAGTAGGGTTATGCTACATCTCGAGAAACCCTAATATTACAATTCAAATCTATGTTGAATGGGATAATTATTAGAGATAGGTTGAATTCCATTCTAGAGGTGAAATGTTAATTTTTTAGGGAATATAGGTCGATTTCGTCCAAAAAATATTAAATAGAAGAAGGATAATGGAAGACTAGTGTGGGAAGGAATCTCTCAGCCCATTAAAGAAAGTCTAGAGATTGAGGAAATGGTTCCAGAGGTGGGCATAGGAGACTCATGAAAGATGATAAGGGAGAGATTATAGTCTCCCTTAATTATCCAAATCAAACCCTAAAATCAGTTTGAGGTAGCAGCTATAGTCGAATACATGATAAAAAAGGTGAAGAATATCTAAAGAATAGATTAGAGTTGGATTATCAAGGTTCCATTTTTTTATAAGGAATTTCCTCAAAAAATTGAGCTTCAAAATATACTCAACCTAACCAACAAGTTAATTAGTTCAGCCAACCTGCTAATTGCTCTACCTACCAATTGATCAATTTTTCCAAACCAGTCAATTGGTTTGGTCATACAAAACCCCTTAAATGAAATAACAAACAAGTAAATTAGTTCATAGAAAAATTCAATCAATATGCCTGAAAAATTATTTTATTTAATTTTCCAAACTATATTCAAATATATCTTTACCTCAAACCTAATTATAGTTACAATTCAAAATCAAACATCACCAAATTTTACTAAACATAATAACTTTCCATTCCATATATCTTACAAAAAACCTATGCCCCATTGTTCTCATTGCCTTCTCTTTCCCTTTCTCAGTTAAGAACCTTTACATGTACCCCTTACACCACCCACGCCTACCCTCTCTACACAGCCTAACCCGATACTATGGTCCCCTTCTTACCAACACCCTTGCCATACCAAATCCCTGCCCATTCCACATCTAACCTAGATTCCTTTCTTATTGATCTTCTTTTTCCTCACCCATGTATGTATGTATGTATGTATGTATGTATGTATGCATGTATGTATGTATACATGTATGTATGTATGATATTGATAAGGTGAAGGGAATGCTAAAAAGGAAGTTTGAGATGAAGCATTTTAGATCTGAAAAGAGGATCATTGGTAAGAAGATCATAAGAGACAGTGACCGGAAGATTTTGTACTTATCACAAAAGTCCTATGTGAAGAAGGTGTTAGAGAGATTTCATATGATGGATAAAAAGACAATAAGAACTCCATTAGCTACTCACTTTAAATTATTTGTTTTGGATTTTCCCAAATCCAAAGGGGAAGACGATTTCGTGGCTATTGTTTCATATTTGAATGTTGTTGGTTGCATCATATATGTTAAGGTATGTACTTGCCTTGATATTTCTCATAATGTTTGTGTTGTGAAACAATATATGGTGAATTTAGGAAAGGCCCACTATTAAGGAGTGAAGTGGATTATAAGGTACTAGAAGGGTACTACATCATGTTGAATAGAGTATGGGAGATCAATTGATTCGCTAGTTAGGCTTGTGGACTTAGACTATAGTGGAGACCTTGATAAGAGGAGATCCATCAATGGTTCAACTATTAGCTAGAGGTTATCCTTATAAGAGGTGATGGCCTTACCTATTACTAAGGCTATGCCAGAGACTTTTTAGGAAGTCGTATGGCTTAGTTGTTTAGTAAGTGGGATGGGGCTTGGTCATGGTGCTCTAGTTATTCAAGGTGATAGCCAAAGTGTTATTTATGCACTATCATAAGTACAACAAGTTAAAAAAATAAATCCTAATTCCAAATATCTAGTAAAAGATAAGGAGTCGAACTCACAATGAATGGTTTATAATCGAGAATTCCATGGATCAATGTCATAACCTTGATTATCTAATAGCATTCACTTCTATCACTAAATTCTAAAATATTGACAAGTAATAACAAACTTTACTCACTAATGAATGAATAAGAATGAGAGATGGACAACTATGGCACTAGGATATTGAATAATTATCAAGAAAAGAATAATTTTAATTGCTTTAATGTTGACAAATGGAAACTCATAATAACTCATTTCCTTGCTTTCCTTAAATTATAGTGAATCAAATAAGCTCTCAATTTAGTATCTATCCAATTAATAACCTAGGTTAAGAATATTAGATTCAAGTAATTATAGCATTACGAAAAGAAAAAGATAAACTAAAACCATATTCACATAATCTCGGATCATACAACTGTATGAATTAATAGATAAGATTAATGATTGACCTTTTGTTACTTCAATGATGATAATTAAAAAATCAGTATTAATTCCATCATCCTAGATTTGATTATAATTTACACTCATTAGGTGATCAATCTAATTAGTTTAAATTCATAATCTACTATACCAAATAATTCAATTATATCTATTAATGCAATTAGATTACGCTTAGAATCATAAATTAAAATATAACTTCCTATCTAAAACCCTAATCCGATCATTAATTCCCTATATTCTCTCCTAATTTATGATATCATTTTCATAATTATAAAAACACACAATTTAATGAAATAACTCATAATTACCATAAATGAATAATTAAAATCAACAAAGAATTTATAAAAATAAATAAATAATAATATACTTACGTTAAAAAAATTGGAATTTTGTAATTAAGGGATGAATGGAGAAGAACTTATCGATTAGAATTCTAGAACGACAATCACAACAATCAATTACAACAAATCACAATGGAATCAAAATTGTGAAGTATGTCTAATATAGAGATAAAGAAAGAGTATGGCTCTAAAAAAAACTAATAGATGAACTATGGAATACATGGAAGTAAGAGACTATCCATGTAGGAGAATATAACGAGTGGTTACATAATTTAAGAGAAACATATACCATTTTTGGAAAACATGGGGGTACTGTACTTTTTTTTCTATAAATCGGCTACCAAATATGAAAAATGAATTTTCTTGCTTTGCTGGAGAAACATGCTCCCTGTTTAACATAGGGGTACCTTATTTCTTCCTTTTTTGCCTTCTCTTCATGAAACTTCAACATAAGATCTCCTTTGATGTCTGTTCTATGTTTTTGGTCTTTTTATCCATTGACTCTATGTTCTCTTGATGTTTTCCTTTCTTCTTTTCCTCCTTCCTTCAACTTATCCTTTTAATTTCTTCATTGTTATCTTTTCCTAAAAAGTCTATATAGAAGAAAAAAAAAACTTGAGAAGAGTTCAAATATTATAAAATTAATGAGGGATAAAGGACATTTTTCATAGAATAATAACATATAAATATCATATATCAAATATCACTATGCTTAGATAGTTTCCTATCTTGAAGTAATAACATCATATCATGCACAAAAAAAGCATCAATAATTACAATTGAAACAAGTTTTGATCAAAAAAGTTGCAAGATTAGATTTATTCATTCATCATGGCTAATAATGCATTGATAATCAAAACATTTGTAGAGATCATAAGATAAAAATATTTGAAAAATATTTTGGATCACTCATCTAACATAGCAAATCAATAGTTTTATCAAAATATCAAGTGGTTAGGGAAGGATAACTAGTACAATTACCATCTCATCATTTAAAGCTAGATTAAGATTAATGAAAGTTAAATTGGTAGATTCTCATGTGAATAGGATAAAATGTGTTTACTCTCAAGTTTTTCTAAATGATTATGGTCTCCCATATATTATATTCAATTTTCCATATATTAAAAGAACTAGAGTATATAAGAATGAAGAGGCGGTTTTAATAGGGTTAGGGTTCTAAGGTGGGATAGAATTTTGGGATGGTAACTAGACCCTATCAACTAGAGGAGCAACTTCTTTCCTTCAATCTTTTTTTTGTTGCAACTCTTGCTCTTTTTTTTTTCTTACTTCACTTCAACCCTTAAATAACACAAACCAGTTATAACCTTAACCCCTTTCATTTAATCAAATGTCAAATAAAAGACATGAATTTTTTTAAAATAATTTATAAAATTTTAATTAAAAAGGTAAATTCATGTATTATTAAATATTTATCTACTTCATTTATTGTTTCCACAACACCAACTCTCCTATACTTAGATCTCACCTTATTATCAAAACAATATTCTCCCACAAAAACTATTACTCCACTATCAATACGGTAGGAAGGAAATTTCATATGGATAATAGTTGCTAACATAGGTTATAACAATTTTTAAAGTAAGACATTTGATTCATAGCTAGAAAAAGAAATAAAAAGTCCTATGTGGTCTATAAGAGAACTAATGGAAAATTCTAGTTTTACTTACCATTGGAGAATACACATATGAAAAATAAAGAATACTTTGGATAAAAATATATCCAAAAAATAGGCTCAAATGCTCACAAAATTATATCTACCAATCCTAAATCTCATTTCATCATAATCTCAATTAATGCATGGGTTATTTACTAATCATTCTAAATCTCCTTCCTTCACCACTATCAAAGTCTCAATATATGTTTTTAGGGTTTGCAAGATGGTGATCAAATCAGTTCATTACAATTTAATAAAAATAATTAGTCAAAATATTTATTCCCATTACCTTGCTTACCCAATTAAAAAAATAAACTTGATCTGACATTTCTTGTTACAGAGATTTTTTTTAGAATAAAAACACACACCGACAAGTTTAAACAGATCAAACACACCAAAACAAACCCCACAAATAAAAACCAAGTTAAACAAACTAAAAAATAATTCACACTAATGTAAACAAAGAAAGAAATAATAAAAAGAAAAAAACAACACAAACATAAACTAACATAAAAAACAAAACATACCAAATAAAGTACCTCAACCTAATTATATTGTTCATTGTCCCTAATGAACTAATTCAAATAAAAAAAAAGGAATAAGAAGGGATCTATTGAGATGGAGAAGGTTTTGGATCCCTTGACCTAAGCTAAAACTCATAAAGAGTTTTATCATCTCCGTTATTTGATCTTGATTAGTCCTAAGAATATTCATTTGGGATAATAACTCTTTAAACTATGAGATTACATGAGTTTGAAAATGTAGATGCCAATTACGGACATAAGATGATAAAATAACATGTGAATGGTGATGAGGAAGAGAATCGAGACATCCATCATCTAAATAATGTCTGCCTATGATTCGCTATGAGATAGATATTCGTACCTTTTTTGTGCTCAATTATAGCAAAAACTATACCTAATTCATTTTTGTGCATTCCATTAGTTAGTTTTCTAAATGGTGAGGTACGCTGCCTTGAAAATTCTCCTTCAATTCACTTTTTCTTTTTGGGTGTCATTCCTTCACTTGAAACCCAACATCTCTACAAAATACACTTAGATAATGTTTCAAAAGTTGAATGGGACAAGAAACCTAAACTAACTAGGTGAAATTTTCACAAAAAATTGATAAATAGATGTAGTTAGGGTTTGCAATTGGTTTTTAGAGTAAACAGTTGAACAAGGTTGAAATGTAGAGATTGGGATGTATAAAGGATGGAATATTTCTTATTCAAATTGATGTTAAAAGATAATAGGGTATTTCATGAAGAATGATGTGAAATGTTTTTTAGAGAAGGGTGTAAAATTTAAAGGAATAATAGAGAGATAAAAAGAAAAGTTAAGAAAATATAATTCATTAGTTTTAATTTCAATGACATAGAATAAGATGTGATTTGTTTTCAGAAACATGGTGTGTGTTTAACAACATGATAGCCTTATGTTGAATTTTTTGCTCTCAACTTTTCACCGAAAAAAATTCAGGAATAAAAAATGGGTTGTGTTTGTAAACATGGTACGTAGCCTTAGGTTAAATTATTTTCTCTTGGCTTTTTAGCAAATTATTTGAGAAACTACGAGCCTAGATTACATGCCCTGTGAAATTAAGAATGGTCTCCCTATGTTCATTCTTGTCACATTAAAAACAAACAGTTAATTTAATAGATAAACATATAAAAAAGTACCAACCTACAACACTTAGGATGTATCCCAAGTAGTACCGGCCAAATACTTTAATCTTGCATGACTAGAGTAGTAAGATCAACCACCTCTAAGTTTTTCACACAGTGTACCTCATAAAAGGTTTGAGATGGTTTCCATTCACTTTTCAGACCTTTCCTGTTTTCTCACTCTCGACCTCTAACACAAAATGAGAAAACACATTAGCCACATTACATGGATTGATCCATCTTGATCTTAATTTCCCTTTTTAATATAATAACATTTTATGATCAATTTTGAAATTCTTCCTAAGAATTAGCTTATCATGAATTACCTGAGTTAGATATTTATATCTCAATGAAGTTTCAAAATATTCATTTCCTAGTTCCTCAAGTTTTTGAAAATGAAGTTTTTTTATGTTTACTAATTTTGTTTGACTCCATGTTACATGTCTGAATAACCCAAAAAGCCCTATGTTCTAATTCAATTATAAGGTGACAAGGCTTACTTGAAACTAACCGCTAAGGTGACAAACTGATTTGAGTCTTGTATGTTTTGTGATATGCCCAAAGAGCATTATTAAGATGTTAACTCTAATCCTTCACTATCGGTTTCACCATCTTTTCTAAGAATGATTTGATTTCACGATTTTAGATTTTAGTGTGAACGTTCATTTGTGGATGTTATAGTGTGGATATTTAAAGTGTAAGATGATACTTTCTTAGCAATTCATTCACTATTCTATTGTAGAAGTGCAAACCCTTGTCTTTAATGACAGCTTCTATGAGCCAAACCTTACAAAATTGTTATTTTGAAGAAAATTTACAACAACTCTAGCATCATTAGTATAGGTGGATTTTGCCTCCATACATTTTGGGACATAATCTATAACAATAATAATTTATTTAAAACTAAAATATGATGGGAAGGGATCCATGAAATCCATACCTCAAAAATCAAAAATTTCACTTACATTAATGGGGTTTTGTGGCATTTCAATTCTTGGACCAAATCCTCTAGTTTTTTAATAGTTTTCACATGCTTTGCAAAACTCATAATGATCCTTAAACAAGGTGGGCCAATAAATCCAATTTATATAATTTTATGCCTTGTTCTTTTTGGACAAAAATGACCCCCACAACTATAGTTATTACAAAATGTTAAAATGGAAAGAATCTCACAATCGGGAGTACATCTCCTCATGATTTGGTTAGCACATCATTTCCACAAAAAAGGATCATCCAGCACAAAATACTTCGCTTAACTATTCAGTATATCCTTTTATTTCTTAGTAAAATGTGAAAGGAATACCTATGTGACCCAAAAATTACCATGTCACCATACCAAGATATTTCATTAGCAATTGCATGAAGTTGTTCATTTAGAAATGATTCATTGATGGATGACTCTACTTTAGCTACCTTGATAAACCTACTTAGATGATCTACCACTTCATTTTTTGTTCCTTTCTTATTCTTAATGTGTATATTGAGCTCTTAAATTCAAAGTATCCATATAATCAACCTCCTTTTTGCTTCCTTCTTTGCCAGTAGATACTTAAAAGGTTACATGGTCAAAGTAAACAATAATATCAGTGCCTAGAAGACAAGAACGAAATTTATCTAAAACAAAGGAAATGGTAAAAAACACCTTCTTAGTGGTTGTGTAATTAAGTTGAGCCTTATTAAAAGTGCATGAAGCGTAGTATATCGCATGTGGATCTTTCCCAATCCTTTGACCTAAAACTACACCAACAACATAGTTAGATGCATCACACATTAAATTCAAAAGGAAAATTCTAATTAGGTTGATGAAGTATGGGTGCGCTAATCAATTTATCCTTTAAATGATCAAATTATTTCTTACATGCACCATTGAAATTAAATTTAGTTTCTTTCTAAAAAATATTACATAAAGGTTGAATTGTATTAGAAAAATATTTAATGAAGCTACAATAAAATCCAACATAGCCTAGAAACAAATAAAACTCCCTAATGGTAGAGGGGTAAGGTAAATGAAATACCATATGGATACTCTATAAGGGGTGAATAGAGTATTTTGTAACAATAATACCAAATTAAAAGTTTTTGAGAAATAATTAGAAGCCTGTATATGGCTCTCCACATGTGCAATGTTTTGAGATATGTTAATCCTAAAGCACATGGAAAACCCTAATAAGATGTGGTCAACCTCATACCAATTTCTAGGAATTATATCATCCCTAGATGTCATATAAGGGAACAATACCATGCAAATAGAATAATGCAATACTCTCTTGTAGGGTTGGAGACACTAAGAGCTAATGGTGCCTCGAGTCACATAATTATGCCTATTCACATCTTACATAACCATGTTGTGTGTCCTCATGCTTATCCAACTCTTATTTGTAATCCTCATAAGATGTGACCACTTAAATGCCTAGACTCCCAACAAGTCTAGTCTCATTGACTCGAATGGGAACACTTAAGAATTTGGTGCTGATAACGAAACCATTTGTATTAACAATCAAATTCTCATAGAAAAGTTGAACAATAACAAAGTAGATAGGATTACAGAGCTCCAATAATGGACAGCTGTGAAGATCAAAGAAATTATGCATATAAGGGTATCTTGATAAAGTTGGAACCAATGTCAAAATTAATGCATTTTATCCTTAAGAAATTCCTTAAGAAATCCTCTATCTAATCTTTCTTAAGAAATCCTCTATCAAAAATTCCTTATGAAATACTCCAATTGATTTCATATAAGAACATGTGATACAGAATTCCTTAAGAAATTTGTTGGGATTGGTGAAACATCATGAACCCATTAAGTTGTTGTCACCAAATCCTGTAAAAATAGGCAAACCATAAATTAAATCAGCTTTGATCTCACAATTATCATGTTCTCTAGGATAATTAATACATAAAAGATTACGGTTGAAAATAGGAGCGGCTTTCTCCTTGAGAGTTCGATTTACTATATGTTGATTTATGTGACAAGATGATTAGCACAAATCCTCTATCTGAGCTTCCTCCAAATTAGTGCAACTTCCTTCAAATATATAAAGGAATATGACAAAATTATTCCAATCACCTTATTGTTTGGTTTGTGATAGGGAAGAAGAAGTTGGGTTTATTGGCATAATGATTTGTTCTCTATGCTCTATTGCAAACAATTTCAAATACGAGTGCCTAAGGGTTACACATAATTAAAGATGTTAAGTACCCATGGAGGGATTATTAAAAAATAATAATAATAACATTAAAAATAGAAATAAAGATTATAATCACCATTCCCCAACAATGACGCCAAACTTTTGATGTATTTTCGTAAGTACAGCAAACCTAACAAAGAAATCCTAATTCCAAATATGTAGTAAATGAAAAGTAGGAGTCAAACCTACAAGAAATCGTTTATAATCAAGAATTATATGATTAATGTCAAATCCCTAGTTATCTAATAACATTCACTACTATCACTAAATTCTATACTATTGATAAGTAGCAAAGTACTTTACTCACTAATGAATGAATAATGATGAGAGGTAGTTAATTATGGAACTTAGATATCAAATAATTATCTAGAAAAGAATAATTCTAATCGCTTTAGTGTTGATATATGGAAACTCATAATAATTTATTTCCTTCCTTTCCCTCAATTCTAGTAAATTTAATAAGCTCTCAATTTACTCTACCTAATTAATAACCTAGGTTAAAAATACTTTATTAAATTAATGGTAGCATTACAAATAGAAAATAGTCAACTACAACCATAATCACATAAGCTCAGATCATGAAATTGTATGAACTAATAGACAAGATTAATGATTAACTTTTTGCTACTTTGGTGATTATAATTAACAAATACGTATTAATTCCATCATCCTTGTTTTAATTAGAATTTAGACTAATAATGTGATCAATCTAATTAGTTCTAATTCATAATCTAAGATACAAAATCATTTAATTCTTTCTATTAATTCAATTAGATTACGCTTAGAATCATAAATTAAAATCACATTTCATATCCAAAACCTTAATTCCATCATTGATTCCTCTTATTCTCTACTAATATATGCTATCATCTTCATAATTATGACAACACATAATTGAATGCAATAACTCATAATTACCATCAATGATTAATAACAAAACAACAAAGAATTTATAAATGTAAATGAAATAATAATGGACTAAAAAGAATATATTTGTATTCAAAGAAAAAAACAAATTTTTGTAATCGAGAGATGAATGGTGAAGAATTAATTGATTTGAATTGTGAAACGCCAATTGTACAGTCGATTACAATACATCATAAAGGAATCAAAATTGTGAAGTATGCCTAATATAGAGAAAAAGAAAGGTTATGGCTCTCAAAAAACTAAAAGACGAACTATCGAATACATGAAAATGGGAGAATATAATAGGGAGAAGCCTAGGCAAGCGATTATAGAGTTTAAGAGGAACATGGTTCGTTTTTGGGATATATGGGCATACCATGTTTCTTCCTCCTTTGCCTTCTCTTCATGAAACTTTAGCACAATATCTCCTTTGAATTGTGTTCTCCATTTTTGGTCTTTTCTTCCATTGATTCCATGTTCTCTTGATATGTTCCTTGCTTCTTTTCCTCCTTCCTTCAATTTCTCCTTTAAATTTATTCACTTTTATCTTTGCTTGTGAAATCTATCCAAACAAGAAAAACTCGAGAAAAGATCAAATCTTATAAAAGTAATGAGGGATAAATTGACATTTTTGCATAGAATAATAACATATAAATCTCATACATTAGTTATTTGTTTAGCAAAAAAATAGAACTTTTTTCATTGTTGAATGAAGTACATTGACATCAAATATTAGTTTATCCAAATTATTGTTGCTGCTAGCAAGGTTGTATTAGAGAAAGTTGGTAATTTGGATAATCCAGCTGATCTTCTAATAATGCCATTGGTCATGAGTAAGTTTGAGTGTTTTTCAAACTTAATTGGTGCTCATAGGCCATGAGTAAGTTCAAGTATTTCTCAAACTTGAGTGGTGCATCGATATACTAATAGGTGCTATTGAGACTATGATAAAAATTGTGTGCTATTAGTAGCAACAAGTATCATGCATGCACTTATGTCATGAATTTTATAAATCTTTAGAATCAATTATTTTTAATTTTGATTATTAAAACTATAAAATAAATTAAACTCAAATAGGTTCCAAATTTTCCCCTACGAATAGACATCTATATTAATATATTTTAAACATAAAAATGCACATTGTGTATATGAAGATATACATATATTATTAGATTACACATTTTTCTCATGAAAATATACATCTTTTAGAATATAAACATAAATCTTTTATGATACAAATATGCATCTTATGAAAATACACATGTAAAAATATACACATCTTATAAGAATAAACATTTTTCCTAATACACATCTTTTATAATCTAATCACACATTCTTTATTTATACAATTGCTAAGAGAAAATACGCATATCTTGAAAACAAATACACATTTTCTAGTATTAGAATGCACATCTTTTACAATAAAACTAAATATTTTTTCTATATATAATATACGTCTTTCAAGAAAAGAATACACATCTTCGGTAATAATATTACATCCATTCTTTTGGCAGAAGAATATACACATCTTCTATCATTATAATACTCATCTTTCACTACTACAATACACATTTTTTTTATTACTACAATAGACATATTCCAAAGGAATAATATTTATTTTATTCCAACACAAAAATTCACATCTTCAAGATCATGAATAATATACACAATCTATGAGAAGTATATACATCCACTGTTTTTCATAAACATATGTGGGAAATGCACATGTCTTAGAGAAATTATGCCCTTCCATTTATATAAAGGTAAAGAAGAAAGACACCTTTTTTATTCTCTCGAAACATGAAATACACATTTTCCATAAAAAAAAATACGTATCCTTTATTTAATACATTGCAATAATTGAAAAAACCACATAAGATCAGAGATTAGGTTTGTACACAACACGCATCATTCTATTAAAAATTATACGTTACTTCTACCTTTACCGTCTATATAAGATCAGAGATTTATAAAATCATGGTATGCGAGATGTTTGGGTCGGTGGTCTCTTTGTTCCTCAGAGGAATCTTGAAAAGAAGAAGAAAATTAATAGATTTGCTCAAGCCGAGTAAGCCGGTAGAGAAGCAGCTAACTTACGACGAGCGAGCCAGCAAAAGGGCAAAAATACCTTTACCACCAAACATTCAAAGGCAACACAGGGAAGGCACACGACAAACTCGCGCTCTCGCGTGTAACGTCCCTTCCTTCGTGCTCCTGACACCAGTTCGCACCGCAGTTTTTGGGACATTTTTTATATCTTCGTCGTCCAAGTTTGTTTCCTTATAAATTACTAGCCTCCAACCGCCTTAAATATTATTCTCATCTCCCCCCACTCTCCTCACTTCATTAATTGCACTTGATACATATACATCCAAATCAACATCAACATCAACATCATCGTCATCGTATATGCTAATTAGATAATATAAAATTTGATTAACTCCTTCGATCCCTGACCTCAGTTCCGTTGCAATATTTGAAAGAAAAATGAAGATGGAGTGTTGCATCGGTGTCAGAGATTTAAGAGCGTTGCTACATTTGTTATTGCCTTTGTGTGCGCACTGGATTGCCGAAGAAATGACCGTCTCTGTTCTTGTTGATGTTACTACCGGAGCTCTTTGTCCCGGCGCTTCTACTTGCTCTCAAGCTATTTATCTTAATGGTCTTCAACAAACTGTAAGCTCGCCCATCCTTCCTTTCACTCTTCTCTTTCTCTGTTTTTTTTCCTTATCTAAATATTGTTTGTAGATGTTTAGGCTTAATTAAAAGCTAACAGATAACACTGAATAATTTTTTTTATCAGATAATGAATCTATAATTTATGGTTACTAATTGATAATTGATGTGGATTAATTTATTTGCTTGCATGAAATTGAAATTTGGAAGGGTGAGGTTATGAATTGGCCGCATTCCTTGTGACTCTAATGAATTTTATTCATGTGAACAGGATAAATGATTGGAATTGTGTGTTTGCTCGTTTGCGTGAATTTGCCTAAAGGATACTGCGACAGTAAAGTAAATATCATGATTAAGTTCATTACTTAATATCTTGTGATAATATATATATATATATACACACGTCACTTTCCTATGGTTGGAAATTGTGTCTGTATTGACTTAGGATCTTTTTTATTTTTATTTTTGCAATTTTGTGGAGTGGCACCACCCACTGACCTTTTCTTAAGAATAACTAAGAGTGCGCTTTTATTAATTGGATTGATCTAGTTGTAATTTTCTTTTGATATGATAGATCGGTTTACCGTATTCTGTATCATATTCTACTACCTAAGTTGATTGAGGTTTATTTCCATGAATCTTATAACTAAAGCTATGTCTGATTCTTGCTTTCGAACGAGGTACAGCTACCTATGACTCATGAATCTTACAGGATTTTTTATCATAAAAAGGACCATTGAATGGTAAAATATCCGCTTTACTGTGCTTTGCTTGATATCTACTTCAGGAATCAATAGCATGAAATCTTTAACTTTAAACTAAAGTCATGTCCCCGGGGCACAAGCTTTACGGGCTTGGTTTGGGAAGGCTTCTTGATGAGGGCTTTAAAGACTAGTACAATAGTATAACAAACAAACTAGTGGAGATTCTAACTTGGAACCTAAGATACCCGGACACCAATTTTAACCACTAGACCATAACTTCCTCGGTCATTTTCCAAAACAGATCCGAGTAATTCCTGATTATTACATATTAGATTTTTTTTTTAAACTACATTGATTGCTTTGAGTATTTCACTGAAGGGTGGAATTTCTTAGGAGGCTTGTGATTGATGATAGTGAGGACAGAAAATTGCTGGCAAAATGAACTTGGATATGTTAATCTGGTATATTATGGCCAATTTTGTAGTTGGTGATGCTGAATTATCATATATCATATTATGGTCTTCTGCTGCTATCTGAAGTCATTTTCTCTTTTTATTTCCTGTATGTAGATTGTTGGGATCTTTAAGATGTTAGTACTTCCAATTTTGGGTCAGCTTGCTGACGAGTATGGGAGAAAGCCTCTACTGCTCCTTACTGTATCTACTTCCATTTTTCCTTTTGGTATGGACTCATCTTCTTCAATCAAGGTTGTATCATTTTTAATTTGTGCATCCATTAGTCAAAAGATATTATATTAGAACTTTTAACGTAATATCTGTAAAATTTTGTGCAATATCTCTCTGCATTTATAATCAGAAACGCGGGTTCTACATAGGTAAAAAGAGCAAGAGACTTCTTCGAATTTGATAGAGTGAAAACTGCTAGTATACTTCATTGAGTTTTTGTCGGACACACCTCAAGTTCAGTTCTGATATACTCCTGTACATTCCAACCTTTTATTTTTGCAGCCTTACTTGCTATAAATGAGTCCAAAAGCTTTGTCTATGCGTACTATGTGCTTCGTACTATTTCCTTCATCATAAGCCAGGGAAGCATCTTTTGCATAGCCGTTTCTTATGCGGTAAGATCTTGTCCCTTCTTCCCACGATTGTCGAATAACCAGCTGTAATTAGTCCATGTACTGTTGTTGTGTTAAGTAGCGTTAAGCTCCCTCTACTTCTTGTAACGAACAGGCAGATGTAGTTGAAGACAGTAAAAGAGCCGCAGCATTCAGTTGGATTACGGGACTCTTCTCTGCTTCCCATGTCATTGGAAATTTTCTAGCACGGTTTCTCCCTAGGAGCTACATTTTCGAGGCAAGTTTCTATATCTATTTTGCCTCTACCATTTTATCTCGTTATTTAAGTTTGTATGTAGTTTCTCATTGTTAATTATCTTCAGGTATCAATTGCTTTTTTGGTCTTGTGTCCTCTCTATATGCAACTATTTCTAGTTGAGACAGTGAAGCAAGCACCTAGAGATGATCAGTGTCTACCGTTGGCTTCCAAGTTTTTGAAAGCTTTAGAGCAGCGATACAAGTCCATGAGATATGCAGCAGCTGTAGTTGCCAACAGGTACAATGTTCACCGGATATTTTGTATCTGCTCTGTTTCGGTTATGTGATAATATTTCTTCCGCATAAATGGGAAAAAGAATGAATGACCGTGCTGCTCACGAGCTGCTTTTTTCCTCCTTCCCTTCTCAGCCCAACTCTGAAGGGAATCTCTCTGGTTTCCTTTTTCTATGAGCTGGGGATGTCAGGCATCAGCAGTGTCTTACTGGTACGGACATTCATTAATTCTGACCGTTTTTATATCATAGGATCAAAACTCTCAGCAGAAGAACCCTTGACATGCATATCACTACCTTTAATTTTGCAGTATTACCTGAAGGCAGCTTTTGGATTTGACAAAAATCAGTTTTCAGAAATTCTGATGGTTGTCGGGATTGGTTCAATCGTCTCCCAGGTACGTAATTAAATTTCGTACGATCTCATCAACTGTTTGCCCTATATCTACCTTAATGAAGAGACTCGTGTAATATTTAAGTTTTGATTTTGATCATTTGTATGTATGTAGATAATAATTTTGCCTCTAATCAACCCAGTAGTTGGAGAAAAAGCGATACTATGCATGGGTTTACTCTCTTCAACGGCTTATGTAAGTCTAATGCACTTATATTTCGTTCTGAAACAAGGTAACAATGCACACAAGATGAAAAATTTAATGATCTGCATGATCTTCTTATGCAGGCATTGTTCTACGGCTTTGCATGGGCAACTTGGGTTAGTAATTAAATCCACCCTTAAAATTACTGCAGTTAATCCTTGCTGTCAGTAATGATCTTAACGTCTCGATCTTTATTGCAGGTTCCCTACTTGAGTGCATCATTCGGTGTAGTATATGTCCTTGTGAAGCCTTCTGTAAGTAGTAAAGTCACTAATTTTTAGCTAACCATTCAAAATTTCGATGAAAATATCCTACTGATACAATCTGCAACTATTTTGATTTCGACAGACTTATGCTATAATTTCAAAAGCTTCGACTTCTAATGATCAGGTATTCATGTAGTGGCTTCTGTATACCACCTCTATTTTGTTATCCGTTGTGATATTAATATATATGTGGGGAACCTTCCTTGGCATTGCTCGAGCTTACATACATACCTCTAATTTCAGGGTAAGGCGCAAGGTTTTGTCGCCGGTGTACAGTCAATAGCAAGTCTGCTGTCACCGATAGTAATGAGTCCACTGACCTGTGAGTGTTTATCTCTCTACTTCTTATATTATCACTTCATGAAAGAATGAATGAGTTAATCTGACTTTTTTCTGACTCGTTTCTTTTTTTATGGTTCTGTGTCTTTTTTAATCCTCCAGCATGGTTTTTATCAGAGAACGCTCCATTTGACTGCAAGGGTTTCAGCATCGTTTGTGCATCCTCATCCATGGTAAACTAATTGATGCACGCAGCCATACACGCCTCTCTTGGTTTCTCATTCGTATCGATTTGATTTGGTACTCTCCCAATTAACTGAATTTTTTTTTTTGGTTCCTGTTCCCAGATGGTTGCGTTAATCTGGGCTTTGCCATTGCAACCTGAATCAGCTTCCATAGACGACAGCAAGGACGATCCGGAGGGCATTGAAGCACCACTTTTAACATGAAAGTTGGTACATTCTTCTAATGAGTAGAGGTCCTAGATAGTAGAAAGGACCTCAGAATGTATATAGGATTTTGGTTTGAGCCTCACATTGTATGTGATATGGGTATTTTCCAAACTGATCTTAGGGAGCCCATGGGAATTTCTTAGGTCAACCGCTGGAAGTTAACCGAAGAGGGTAATTTAATTTTTGTGGGGAGTGATAATATAAGTATTTTCCAAACCAAACTTTTTCACAAAAGTCTCAGTCGGCCCCGGTCCAGCAGTCCAAATAGCAACACAGGTTATCTCACTCTGAGTACAATCCTAGTAACTGACCAACCAACTAGAGTATTGGGTAAGGTTTCCTCCAGCCCATGATCACCTCTACTTCCTCCATCCTTACTCTACTCCCCTCGTATCTCACCTCTATTTTATAAGTCTCATTTGTCATTTAAAGCATCTATCATTTGAATAACACATCACCATCTCATTTTATTTTCTCTCTATTCCCAATCCCAAAAACCTCCCGGTTCACATTTTCACAACAATAGTATGTATCATATGCATGTAGGGTTTTGGAACTTCTTGTAGCATATTTTTAGTTCTCCAATTTTGTAACTACTTCTGTACATTTGTTTTTTTTTATCTGAAATGAAATGGAATGGTGATTGTCTAAAGTTTGTTGAACCGTCGAATTATGTATATAGGTGGATTCTGAAGAAAAAACACTTTGACTATACGCAAGGAGACCACTTGATTTATAAGTCAACACGTTCAGTGGTTCAATAACAATGTAGTTCGCTGAACAAAAGAAAATAAATATACACGAGGAGCACGCTTACTTAATGCGGCTACAAGTTTACATAATGTTCAGAAAAACACATACATGTTCGCCAAAACGACAAAAAAAAAATGTAATTTGCTGCTTCATTCCTTTCACAGTTCTGAATGATGTTCTGATACTGCTTTTACTTTAGAGTCATATCCAGCATCCCTTGCATCATCATCACCACCAACCCGCGTCCTCAACATATCCGCTAACGTTCTCTTCCTGAATCTCTTTGCAACAGCTTCAGTATCATCATCAGCAAACAAAGCATCCGTTAAACTGACCACACCGGGATTCTGACTATTGAAAACAGAGAAGATCGTCGCGAGCTCAAACCCAGGATTGAGGAAATAATGAAGCAGACCTCTTGGAACAATAAACACATCACCTTTCTTCAGGAGCATCTGAAACACCTTCTTCTGTGTATCCAAGAACCCTACAATAACAGCACCTCTCTCGACGAACAAGATCTCGGATGCCCTCGGATGAGTATGCGGGGATACGACCCCGTACTCACCTAGATCTATCCTGGCGATGGACAGACCGAGGGTGTTTAATCCAGGGTACTCGGCTGCAGTCACCAGGGTAGTCGAGGAGTGGAGGAAGTTCTCTGTGTCCCCGACGTGTGTCAGCTTAGCGTTCTTGAAATCCAAGGCATCTGTGTCGGATGGATTCTTGCATGGGAAACCGTTGATGAAGATTGGTTTGTAGCTTCTGTTTGCCGTTGGACAGAAGTCCTGGAGGTTATCATCGTCTGCTGCAGAGAACTTTCCGGTGATGATCAATATGGCGATGATGGACGGGAGGGGAGAGTACTTGATCAACATTTTTGTTTTTTGGTTTGATTTAGGGTGGTTGGGGGCTTGGGGCTTGTAATTAAATATCCGAAGAATGTTTGCGATGGTAGAGACTTATGTACTAGGAATTGATATGGAGTTCTAAGAAAGTATAACACTGGCTTGAAGTTCACTTCAGGGCAGGCAGACGGGTCTAGTTCTTTTCTTGAAGGTGGATTATGTTGCAAGTGTGCCATTGCTTCGAAGGAAAATAGTAAGGTGGTGGGGTTTAATTCATGGCTTAGAATAACGTGATTATGACTGTTAGTTTATACTCCCTTTTAAAAAATCATTCAATCATTTGTCACACATTTTAAAAACTAATAACAGTAATTTTGAAATTAAACTTAAATTTTTTATTAAAAAATAATAAAATATTTAATGCATGTTCAATAAAAAAAGTGAAGATAAAATAAAAAATAGATTTTAAAATTTCTAAAATAAAATTTCTAAATATAAAAATTTAATTATAGAATAAATTTTTTTATATAAAAAAAGTCCAATCTTAATTTATTGATTATTCTTTTCTAAATAAATTATTGATTCTTTTAACTAGACACCTTAATCAAGGAACATAAAGTATGCGCTTGAAATTAGCTCACAAGAATTAACTATAATTCTTTAGATTTAGGGAGTAGCTAAAGGCCACTATAAATGGTTGTCTACGATTACTATAAAATGTTATAATATCGAGAAATGTGAAAATAAGTCTTTTGACATCCAAGAAGTGATGTGAATCAAAGTGGAGGGAAGTGTTGGATCAATTATTCCATGAGTTTGAATCCAGCCAGTTGAATCTCGAAGAGGAAAACAGGTCTTATTGCAGGTTACACTCGAATGGAAGTGACAAAGTGTCGCTGGTTGCTTTGAATGATATCAATAATTAAAAGGCTCGAAGGATGAAGGATAAACCCCAGGTTTTTCCTTGATCAAATGAGTCTTGGAAGGGAAAATACACACAACAAAGCTGGATAGATTCTAAGCTTAAAAAATTATATTATTTTTTCATTATTCTCAATGTGTACAAGTAGATATATATATAAGGGAGGGAGACTCCAATACACGCCTACATCAGCCGAGTTCCCCCCTTAATTCAAGCCCATTTAATCACTTGAATTAAACCCATATAACATCTAAGCTTAATCATAATATCATCATCTAAATGATACTAATGACTAACATTATAAAGCTATACAATCAACTATGATACATAAATGAAATTACATCATCTAAATACACTTAGGGTTTACAACAAGTTAATATAATGAATGATAATCATCACCATATCTTCTTGTTGTAAAGTATCATCCCATGTGTGCCATAATCTTGCATGCTTTGAATGCTTGTACACTTAAGGTGTGTTAACATCTTCTCCTTGAAAATATGTAACATACCTGCAAGAATATCTTGAATTGTTTTCAATACCAAGCATATACATATTATCAAGAACATTTAATATGATTGGCTCCAATATTAAGAAAGCTAATTCTTCTTTACCTTGAGAATCAATAGGAATATGAGAATCATTAGATGCTTCTGCATCATTCTCCCCAAGTTGAGAAGAATTTGCCCTCAAATTTTCATCAGTATAATAAGGAGACAAATCACCAACATTAAAAGTTCTTGAAATTCTACCATAATGGTCTGGGAGTTCAAGTTCATAAGCATTATCCCCAAACTTTCTTAGTATTTTAAATGGTCCATTAGCTCTTGGCATTAGTTTATTTTTACGTAAATTAGAAAATCTTTCTTTATGCAAATGTAACCAAACTAAGTCACCAGGAGAAAACACATTAGGGTTTCTATGCTTATTTGCTTGAGCTTTATACTTGGCATTAGCTTTTTCAATGTTATTTTTGATTTTCTCATGAAGTTGTTGAAAGAATTTTACTCTATCTTTGGCTTCATAATTGTGTAACTCACCTTCTTTCAAAGAAACCATATTAATAGGCATGTGTGGATTCACTCCATACACCACCTCAAACGAAATAGTTTGAGTAGTACTAGATGGACTCCGATTATAAGCAAACTCTACATGAGCTAACTTAACATCCCAATCTTTAGTACTCTTATTAACTAAACCTCTTAATAATGTACCAAGAGTTCTATTAGTTACCTCAGTTTGACCGTCGATTTGTGGATGATGCGAAGTGCTAAATAACAATTCAGTACCAAGCATATGCCATACATTTTTCCAAAAATAGCTCATAAACTTGACATCCCAATGTGAAACTATGCTTTTAGGCACACCATGAAGTTTAACAACCTCTCTAAAATACAAGTCAGCAACATACGTGGCATCATTGGTTTTATTACATGGAATAAAATGAGCCATTTTAGAAAATCTATCTACCACCACAACAATAGAATCTTTACCACGTTGCGTTCTTGGTAACCCTAGGATAAATTCCATACTAACTCCTTCCCATGGTTTATCAGGAATGAATAAAGGTTTGTATAAGCCTTTATGAAAGTAACTTTTACATTTTTGACATGTAGAACATCTACTTATCGTGGCTTGTACATTTTTAACCATTCGTGGCCAATAGAAATTTTCTTGCAATAGTTCCATAGTCTTATGTATACCAAAATGTGCCACAATACTACCTTCATGTATTTCTTTGATTAGCATGTCTCGAATACTAGATCTAGGAATACAAAGTTTATTTAGTCTAAAAAAATCCATCTTGTATGACATAATTTCCATGGTATCCACTTTCTTTACATGCACTTAACATGTCCTTAAAATCTTCATCTTTAGGATATAAGTCTTTTAACATTTCAAAGCCTAAGATTTTTGCATCCATCATAACAAGTAATGTAGATCTACAAGAAAGAGCATCGACGACTACATTTTCTTTTCCATCTAAATGTTGATAGAGAACAAAAAGGATTATAAGAAACTTACCCACTTTTCATGTCTCAGATTTACATTCTTTTGACTATGTAAGTATTTTAAACTTTCATGATCTGAAAGTAATACAAAGGGTTTTGGTCTTAGATAATAACTCCATGTCTCTAGACTCCGTATGATGGCAAAGAATTCCTTGTCATAAGTTGAATAGTTAAGTTTGGCTCCATTCAAATTTTCAGAGAAATAGGTTTCTTTTCTTGGGAAAGTACTCCTCCTATTCCAACTCCACTAGCATCACAAGTTACTTTAAAAAGAAGATTAAAGTTGGGTAAGGATAGAATAGGGGCATCACAAATTTTAGCTTTGAGGGTTTCAAAGGCTTGAGTATCTTCTTGTCCCCAATAAAATTCACCCTTTTTCATGAGTTGAGTAATAGGTGTAGCTATAGTAGAAAAATCCTTAATGAATCTTCTATAGAAACTAGCTAATCCATGAAAACTTCTAACATCATGAAAATTTTTAGGGATAGACTATTCTTTGATAGCTTTAATCTTATTAGGATCTACTTTAATACCTTCTCCACTAATAATATAGCCTAGGAAAACTACACTTGGAAGCATAAAATCACATTTCTCAAGTTTTCCATATAGTTCAGCTTTCCTTAGCTTATCAAACAATTTTTTTGAATGCACTAGGTGATCATAACCATTTTTTCTATACACAAGAATATAATCTAAATACACAACAATGAAATGACCAAGGAAAGGTCATATAACTTCATTCATAAGTCTCATAAACGAGCTAGGTGTATTACATAACCCAAAAGGCATAACCATCAACTCATAGGGACCATATTTAGTTTTAAAAGCAGTGTTCCATTCGTCTCCATCTCTAATCCTTAATTGATGATATCCACTTCTCAAATCAATTTTGGAAAATACTTGTGCACCACAAAGTTCATCAAGCATATCATTTAACTTAGGTATAGGAAAACGATATTTGATAGTAATGTTATTCACTGCCCTAGAATCTATACACATACGCCAAGTACCATCTTTTTTAGGCACTAGTAAAGCAGGAACACTATAAGGACTTGTACTTTCTCTCATAAATCATTTATCTATAAGCCCTTGGATTTGTTTGTATAATTCCTTAGCTTCCTCTAGGTTACATCTATAAGTTGGTTTATTTGGAATAGGCATACCAGGAACAAGATCAATGGCATGTTCTACACCTCTTTTAGGTGGTAATCCAGGAGGTAAATTATTAGGAAATACATCATTATATTCATCAAGCAACTTTTTTAGATTAGGATTTTCAATTTGTTGCTTCTCAGGGTTAGAATCTTTAGAAACTAAAGCATAACAAATTCCTTCTTCTTCTATGCATTTTTCCATAGCCTTTTCATGTAAAAATAATCTTTTTTTGTCATCATTTAAAGGCATATGATCATACAAAGAAGGTGTCAATCTATAAAACTGCTTTTCTTTTTCCACCACATATTCATTTTTTACCCCATCATGAGTTTCTTTTCTATCATATTGCCATGGTCTTCCTAAAAGTAATCCACAAGCATCCATAGGCAAAACATCACATAGAATTTCATCATGATAGTCTCTAATATAAAATGTGATTAAGGTTCTTTTGTTTACTTTAGCTCCTTTATCTTTATTTAGCCATTGTAAAGAATAGAGTTTAGGATGATTAGTAGTTTCTAAACCAATTTTCTTAAACATTGCTTCACTAGCAACATTCGTACATAAACCACTATCAATTATGATTCTACAAACCATGTCACCTATTTTACACTTAGTCTTAAAAATTTTCTCTCTGTGAGTAGGTGTCATAGTAGGATGGATTTGTAACACTCTTTGAATTAAAAAACATGGATCTCCTTCTTCTTCATCCATGGTTAATATTTCATTAGGAGATTCAATTTCTAAATTCTCATCATCACTAAATGGTTCCATGTTTTCTATTTCATACAAGGTTAAGGCTCATTGGTTAGGACAATATCTAGCAAAATATCCATATCCTTTAAATTTAAAACATTGTTTATTTTCCATTTCAACTACCTTATTTTTACCTTTATTATCTCGATTATTCTTTTTATCATATGAAGATGTTGATTTAGGTGTAAAGGTGTTAGAATAGGGTTTAGTTGAAGTTGAAACATTAGACTTAACATAGGCTTTAGTTGATTTAGTTTGTCTTTCAAATTTTAAAGGCAAATTAATCAAGTCATCAAGAGAATCATAAGACTAATTTCAACTTTATCTCTTGTCAAATTATTCAAGCCACCTAAGTATATAGCACACTTTTGTTCCTTCTTTATTGAACATCACAAATAAGGGCTAGTTTCTCAAATTCTCTAGTGTATTCTTCTACACTAAATAAGCCTTGCCTTAGATTTGTTCTTTTCACATACATATCTTGCTCATACTCTCTAGGCACAAATTTTTTTCTTAGGTGTTTCTTAAGTTTTTCCTAAGATTTTATCTTTGATTTCTCTTGTTCTTCTTAAATTATCATACCAAATTCTAGCAAACTTTTTGAACTTAAGAGTAGCTAGCTTGCATTTTCTCTCATCATGATACTCTCAAAATTCAAAGATAGTTTTAATTTCATGCAACCACTCAAAGAATAACTCCACATTCAAATTGCCATAAAATTCAGGAAGGTCCAGTTTAATACCTTGATCTTCATGGTAAGCATGTCTTACTTGGAATGTATGTGGTCTTCTTTGGTTGCTTGAGCCAAAGGAGCTCATCTTATCTTCTCCATCTTCATTGTGATGCATGTTTGAATATCCACGCCCACCTTTTTCATGGAATATATGCTTCATATTTCCTTCTACACTATTGTGTGTGGTCTCCATGCGATTTTGCCATGGTCGATGCGCCTCTTGATCGGCTAGTTTTGCTTCCACACTTTGTAGCTAGTGTTGAAGTGTGGTTTGATTTTGTAATTGAGCATCCATTAGTGTGGTTAGAATCTTAATAGACTCTACCAAGGAAAAAAATTCTTCACTAGCCATGGTGAAGGGTGACACACACCTCTTTCTTTGCACAAAAGGATTCCACAAAGTGTGTATGTGCTGGAATTTCCTTGCAACCAAACAAGACACAAATATTTTGCCAATTCACAAAAAATTTGAAGAGCGCTACCTACTGTCTTGATCATGCACAAATAAGGGAAATGTAGCCATAAGAAATAACAACATGCATGCAGGAACCAAAGGGTTGGAATATATTCTTCTTAGGTGGTTCAAAAATCAGCCACATAAAATAATGATTTCTGTCGGTTGTTTCTTCAACACGTAAAGGTCTTCACGTTGAAGTTTATAGGGTTGTGCACCATAGAAGATGTGTAGAAGACAAATAAGGAGAGTATGGACTAGAATTGGAGAGGAAATGGATTGGACCAAGTTGAGACACATTCAAAAATTTAGCAACCTGCAAATTGGATGACGTTACTAGGGTTCGGGGTTTTTTCTTACTAGAGTTGGTATGTAAGATAATGAAATGGAAATGGATGGATAAAATGATGTATAATAGGAAAAATGGGGATAGAAAACAAATAGAAAGGGATGGTGGAAAATGGAAGCAAAGGCTCGAAGTGAACCAAGAAAACAAACAGGTGCAGTTCGGCTGAGTAAGGAAATGCTGGACGAGGATTTCAGGATTGCTGTATGACTGTGAGAAAAATGCAACAAGATTGTTGGAAGAATTTAAGATCTTCAATCTTGAATATCCAAGAACAATTTGAAGATGCAAAACGCCTGTTCTTAGGGTTTTTCTTGCAAAACTCAAAGGATGTAGCTGCTGGTTGAATTTAGGAAGAATTTGTTATTGCATGCACTGGAGATAAGGGAATGTCGAGCTTTTATACCAAAATTTGATGTGAATTAAAGTGGAGGGAAGTGTTGGATCAATTATTCCATGAGTTTGAATCCAGCTAGTTGAATCTCAAAGAGGAAAATAGGTCTTATTGCAGGTTACACTCGAATGGAAGTGACAAAGTGACGCTGGTTGCTTTGAATGATATCAATCATTCAAAGGCTCAAAGGATGAAGGATAAACCCCAGGTTTTTCCTTCATCAAATGAGTCTTGGAAGGGAGAATACCCGCAGCAAATATGGATAGATTATAAGCTCAAAAAATTCTATTATTTCTTCATTATTCTCGACGTGTACAAGTAGATATATATATATATATAAGGGAGGGAGACTCGAATACATGCCTAAATGAGCCGAGTTCCCCCTTAATTCAAGCCCATTTAATCACTTGAATTAAGCCCATATAACATCTAAGATTAATCATAATATCATCGTCTAAATGATACCAATGACTAACATTACAAAGCTATACAATCAACTATGATACATATATGAAATTACATCAAACCCTAACTTACATAAAATACACTTAGGGTTTACAACAAGTTAATATAACTAATGATAATCATCACCATATCTTCTTTTTGTAAAGTATCATCCCATTTATGCCATAGTCTTGCATGCTTTGAATGCTCGTATACTTAAAGATGTGTTAACATCTTCTCCTTGCAAATATGTAACATACATGCAAGAATATCTTGAAGTGTTTTCAATACCAAGCATAGACATATTATCAAGAACATTTAATATGATTGGATCTAATATTAAGAAAGCTAATTCTTCCTTACCTTGAGAATCAATAGGAATATGAGAATCATTAGATGCTCTCGCATCAAGAAGTGATCATTGGTCCTATAGAGATAATCTAGTAATTTTTTTGTCTCGTTTAAATTATACTCTACTTATATCTTGTAAGAAAATTATGTCAACATAGTTGTTTACTAATATGTACTTATTTAACATGCCATTTTTTTCCTTAGTGGATTCGATTCCTAATAAGCATTATGTTGGCACTTTTTTTCCCTTCAAAATAAGTGTCATTTTGAAATTTTATTGCAAAAGCTCAGTGTTCTTACTTGCTCCTGCTCATCATTTTTTTCAATTACAAACATCATTTATTAAGATACATTTAATAAGGACATATTTGATGATATGTATTTTTTTTCAAATAAGAGTAAAAAAAATATAAAATGATATTTATTTTGAAGTAATAATAGTTGGCGCAATGATAAACAAATATACTTATTTAATAAAAATATGATAAAAAAATTAAATGTAAAACTACATTTTTTAATAACATCAATTAATATTTTGTAATCTTTATAAATAAGAAAAATGGACTATTTTTGTTTTTTTAATAAGGTGAGTAACTACTGTTGGTAAAAAAGGCTTAATATTTCTAAATCAATATAAATAACAATAACGTATTATTATTATTATTATTATTATTATTATTATTATTATTATTATTATTATTATTATTATTATTATTTGGAATGTGGTGACTAGCGAGTAACTAATGCCAGTGGGGCAAACAAAAAAAGGCTTTAATATTTCTTAATTGATGTATATAACAAAATTGGACTTTTTTTTTTTAATAATAACTAATTCTAGTGGCATTAAAAAAAACTTAGCATGGTTAATCATACAAGAAAGAAGGAAAAGTCTTTGATTAGGGGATATTATGAGAATAGGGTAATTAGCCTGATGATTGAATGAGGTGTAAATGCAACAAAAAAAATGAAAAATGGAAGTAAAAAAGAGAGAGACTTGCAGGCGATATCTTAAAGACTGATATTGGACCATGCACATAACTTACCCTATGTAAGCCCCATCACCTAGTAGCCATGTTAGAACCATGTAGACCACATGACTTGTCTATTTTTAAGTTTCAAAATTATTAACAAGAGAATTATCAACTAGAGGAGTTGTAGTAGGAAAAATGGTGCATAGAATAAAAACTTATAAATCTCATACATCATATACCCCTATGTTTAGATCGTTGCTTATTCCCAAGCAACCACATTATATCGTGCACAAAAGAAAATCAAGAAGTACAATTGACACAAGTTCTGATCAACAAGAATTGTAAGATTGGATTTGTTCATTCATCATCGTTAACAATGCATTGTGAATCAAAACAATTGTATAAATCACAAGATAAAAATATTCAAAAATATTTTGGATTACTCATCTAACATAACAAAGCAACAATAATATCAACACAGTTCATGTTTATTCCACAGAATATGTTAATGTGAGATTTGGGAAAAAATAGAGAGTAACAAAATAAATACCAAAGGGTGTTCTCCAAACACAAACCATCTATTTTTTCTTACTTTCTAAAATATGCTATGTTACCTCGTAGGATTTTTTTGTTCTAGAATAAAATTGATATGATAAAACCCGTCAAGTCGTGTGACCCAACTTCTCCTTCTTCTCCATAAAATTCTACATTATTAGAGAATTATATTTTTGTGTAATTGGTTGATTAATTTTTTTATCATTTAATAAATATTTCTATTTATTCCGCAGTCGTTATATTTTGTGATTGGTCTATCAATTATTCACCACTTTATTAATTATGATTTTGGTTTGGATTCATTTAATCCATATTTGTCTACAACAATACTAGAGTGAAAAAAATGACATATTAACTTCTTCGTGCTTCTATCATTATATTGTGTCTTTCTTTTTCCTCTAAATTTTTATATAATTACCAAAAATGACACTTATTTACACACTTTTTCATCAATATACTACAAGGTGCTATCGGCACTATGATATAAATTGTGTTATTAGTGGCAACGAATATCACGCATGCACTTATGTCATGAATTTTATAAATCTTTAGAATCCATTATTTTTATTTTTAATCATTACAATTTAAAAAATTTAAAATCAAATGGTTGAAAATTTTCATCCTACAAATAAACATCTATATTAATATATTTTAAACATAAAAATGCACATTTTTATATGAAGATATACACATACTATTATATTACACATTTTTCTCATGAAAATGTACCTCTTTTAGAATATAAATGTAAACCTTTTAGTATACAAATATACATATTATAAAAATGGACATGTGAAAAAATACATTTTTTATAAGAATACATTTTTTGTGATAAAATACAAATATTCCATAATCTAATTACACACTTTTTATTTATACAAATGCTAAGAGAAATTACACAAATCTTGAAAATAAAAATACACATTTTTTAGTGTTAGAATACACATATTTTACAATAAAACTACGTATATTTCATTTCTACTATACATCTTTTAAGACAAGAATACACATCTTCTGTAATAATAATACATATATTCTTTTGGCATAAGAATATACACATCTTCCACTATTATAATACTCATCTTTCATTGCAACAATACATATTTTTTATTACTACAATAAATATATTCCAAAAAAATAATATATGTTTTCTTCCTACACAAAAATATGCATATTTTAGATCATAAATAATACACATATTCTATGAAAAGTATATATACATCATCCCCATTGCTTTTTACAAACATATGTTTGAAATGCACATGCTTTAGATAACTCATGTTCTTTCATTTATATAAATGTAAGGTGGAAATACACGATCTTTATTCTCTCTGAACATGAAATACACATTTTCCATCAAAAGGATACATATCATCTATTTTATACATTGTAAGAATTGAAAATAAAATTACAATCCATGAAAAAATAGGAGGACACTTCCTATGGATTAAGTTTGAGCACTGCACACATCATTCTATTAAAAATTAAACGTTACATCTAGATTTTCCTTCTATACAAGATCAATGATTTATAAAGGTCTTGTTTTGTTTTACTTAATAAAAGTAGTTTTTAATGAAAGTAGTTATAAAAGTAATTTTTGATTAGCATTATTGTTTGGAACAACTTGTATAGAATTAATACTAAAAGAATTACTTATCAAAGTTGCTTTTTAAAAGTAGAATTTTGGAAGTAGATAGGTACCTACTTCTAGTTTTAGACAAAATTAATTTTTAATGTAGTACATTATTTTTTTTACTAAAAAAGTCAATCATAACATGGTAAATGAAAAATAAGACCCTAAGATGGGGGGAGGGTTTTAACCTAAACCTACGACCTCTATCATGTGCATAATAGTGTTGACCTCCATCACCTATTTCCCCTAACCTCCATAATCATTCCTACTTCTTTTTTTTTTTTTTTTATCTCCAAACTTCTCCATCTCCATCAATTTGTCCCTATCAATCTCTTATTTACCTATTAATTTTGAAAATTGTCTTTATCTTTTCCTTAAGAATCCATATCTAGAATATGATTTGATTATATATGGAATTTGAATCTAAAGTTCTAACTTGGTTTTGATGTCAACATTCTCTCTTCTTGATTGTGTGCTCGGTCTTTGACTTGAGATATAGACCCGATTGTTAGGCTTCAATTTCTCTTCATCTTCAAATTACAAGTTTGTTATGTTATCATTATTCATGTTTTGTTACTTATAATCACATTTGAATTCTATCTATAGTATTGATTGTGGTTAATAAGGTTGAAAATGTTAGGCAAAATAGATATTTAGGAAATATGGGATTTCATATTTTGACAGAAGTTAGTGGATGACTGAGAAACGAAAATCTCCATAACAGCTAACATAAGAGTTTTTCCATCTCATTTAGAAGATTCAGGTAGCATAAAGTGCTTGCATATGAATCCTTCTTTCTCTTCCTTCCACCTTTGTGTGTATGTCTTTCTTTAAGCTCTTCTTAGGTTCTAATTGTTTCTTCTTTTGATGTTGTTCTCGTGCTTCTTGTAGTTCTTGTTGAATTTTATCTATGATTACAATATGGAAATATTTGATTTCTGGTGGTTTGTTATTATTGGTGTTGTCGTTTGAAGTATGATTGGGGTGGTTTTAGGTATGATTACCATCACCCATGTTTCTAATTGTTGATTGTGGTGGTGAGAAAGTAAAGAAATATGGTTGGTGTGGTGCAGAAAACTCCTCTAGTAGTGGTTGCTATAGCTATTAATATACATGTTTGCATCAAATATTTTATATTCTAATATGTATTAAAAATATTTTAATATTTTAGACGAGCCTGCTTTATTCAAGGAGTCCAAATATTTAGGATAGACACAGAGGGGTATATGGGGGAAAGAAATAGGTTGGGATTGGTACCATCCATTCTTCTTAATTTATAAAAAATTTACCACCCGCCCAGGCTTTTCTATTCTTTGCTATTTCTTCCTCCCATTTTGACATTACTAACATGTCTAGACTTGATAACCTTTTCCTTATTTCTTTGAATAAATTTCTATGACCCCAATCACTCATCATGGAAAACTATGGTCTGTCTATAAGATTGGGAACAATGGCAGGTTGTTGGAATAAGGGAGGTGCAAGGTGCTTAATTGGACAAAAATAAATCTAGGAGATAAATAAGGTGCTTAATTGAAAAGGAAAAAGGAATGTTAGGTGGGAAAGGTAAATAGTTATCATTAATTCTATTAAATTTTTGCTTCTTGCTTGCATAAGAATGTATAGTTATTATCCTGTGATAATAATGTACATGGTTGGACTATTTGTTAGCCGAGAGTTGTTTTTATCTTTGTTAATTTTATATCATGGAAGTTCATGATAGGTGCAAAATTATCTAATCAGCGGGTAGCGCATGATGTGTGCTTGATACATGCTTGATATAGAGATCATGGAAGTTCCCGATCTCGCATTGGGTAATGATATATAAGGAGCATATTTTATTGTAATAATAAAATAAAATAAAATAAAATAATGCATGATAATCACAGTATGTTATATTAATTTATTTACCAAATATTAGTTATTATATCTAATATTAAATTACGTAGTGATTAGGATGATAAGAGATGTTCAAGGTGAGCATAAGTCGTGTGTGTGTGTGTGTGTATTGGAATAATTCAATAATTTTGTAATATATATATGTATGTATGTATGTATGTATGTATGTATGTATGTATGTATGTATGTATGTAGTATCTATGACTTCGTCATCGGCTATTGTACATTGAACTAAATCAAAATATCAAACCTTTGTTCAATCATTTGTTGAGGAGGTTAAGAAAGGTAATAGATCTAGTTTAAGTTTGAACAATATTGGATAATCCAATATTTTTAATGGTCTTAATATGCTTGAGACTGTGTGATACCAAAAATTTTAAGTAAAAAATCATTTAACTTCAACAAAAAATGATTACTTAGAATAGGTGAAACTTGAAAGTAAAACTAGACTTGGAAAAGACCTAATAACAGGTGCAATCTGTAACACTCCTAGTTTTTAAAGTAGAAAAATTTAATTTTAAGATAATGTGGAAGCGTTTGTAAAATAAAACCGGGGAATGTTATTATCACATCAACTTTGAGAGAGGTGTGATTATCACCTAACACATACCTGATGCAAGGAAAAATGTAACAATAAAGAAAAGATGCATTCTCCACATTAACATGAAAGAATAAGATAATAAAGATGAGAACAACATTATAGATATAATAAGTATGATAGTTTTACAAAAAAAAATATAGGAAATTGATCCAAGAGCTTAGATAACCGAAAATACTAAAACTTTCCAACATAGTGGGAAAAATACTTACAACTAGTTAGCCTAATGGTGTGGCTGTAGCCGGCACGCAATTTAAACCCTCTTGTTGTCAATTGTAGCACTGGTAAATAAGGGTATCGTTCTAGGCTGGGGATTGATAGGACTCACCTCTATCTAACTAGCTTAAAGTAAAAATAAAAATAAAAACTCCTAAATAACACTAAATAAATAAATAAGAAAAATATAAATGGGGGTTATAAAAATAATAAAGGAGTCAATAGAATAAAGTAAACTAATAATAAAAATAATGAAAATATGGGAAACTACAGATATGAGAAACATGTTAGGGAAATAAAAATCGACCACTAGATTAGGTCGTAATATAATATTTATTTCTAAGTCATCTTTTAATCATGAGAATGAGATCGACCAAGTTGTACACCAAATGCAGGTCCATACACCTTATATTACTTCCCTTAATTAATTAATACGACCACGTGCCTATATTAACCCTATTAAATACTAGCAGTATAGCACCAACAAGCGGCTCCTATATTTAACTAGATTTAATGCATTACGTGTAAGTGGAAGGCTGTCAATCTAAGTACCCAAACTAGTACAAAAAGCATGTCTAGCTGTATTTCCTTTCCTTGACCCACACGTATCGAAATGTTTTACCACTTCGGTTAAAATCACAAAACGATTAGGTGAATTGTTATCTAACCTAGCTGCAATTTATATATATAAATTCTAGTATATTTAGATGGCTACCTAGTAGGAAAATAATCCTACATACTGTCACTTATAAGGAACCAGAACAAGGCATACACCAAATAAACTATACTTGATAGAATCATACATATAAACGATAGCAATTCACATAGAGTCAAGAAACAATCTCACGAAACAAAGAAAATAAAATTATAATTCAAGTCATAATATAGGGTTTCAATTCATTCCCTAACAATAAACAATCAGCCAGCCATAATTATAGAATTAATTACACAGAAATATAAATCTAAAATATAAATTAAAAATAAGAGAAAGAAATAACCGGAATTAATTTTGAATAGACAATCAAGAATTTATTCAGATAAAAATTAATTTTATCTAAAATAAATTCTATCGGTATAAATTTCTTCCTTATTTTCTTCCTTCTCAGTCTTGGATTTCCGGGCAATATTCTTTTTCTTTTTCTTTCTCTCGGCTGATTTGCGTCTGCTGCTCGTTCCGTGCGCTGAGGCTTTGATGTCCGTGCGTCGTCCGAAGTTGTGAAGGCTTCCCTTCCTCCTCGACGTGCGGCTCCCTATGCCTCGCGTCAGAGCCTGTGAAGGCTCTCTCTCTCTCGCCTAATTAATGTGGCTCTGCCGCCCACCTCCAGAGGCGCCCTACGTCTCCCTCGCCACGTCAGCCCTCAGTCTGCATTTTCTTTCATTCCGTGCAGTCGATGGAGGTAGCTTCTTTCCACGTCAGCCCTGCGCTGACTCTTCTTTAATTTTTGTTTTCGTTTTGTGCGGCTTGTTTGGATTTTTCCGCAGCTTCTTTTCGTTTTAGGCCTTTGGGCCTTCGGCCTTTGGCCGTTGGTCCAAAGGTTTTTTTTTTATTTTCTTTTATTTAAAAACAAAACCTGCAAAATAAAATTCAATAAATATTAATAAATAATATTTTATTCTAAATTTACTTAATTTATATAATTTTAGCTCAAATAATAATATTTATGTAATTTTTACCACTTAAGCATAAAACAATAATTATTCCCCTATATTAGTTAAATAAACTACCAAAAACTAAGATTATAAGGGTATAAAATGTGTCAAAATATGAACTCATCACACCCCCACACTTAGCTTCTTGCTTGTCCTCAAGCAAGTTATTACTCTAAACAGATAAAATTAAATTAACTCGTCACTTTCGTAGGTCTCACGATTACACTTAGCATGTGTAACAAGCCCTTTAAACCCCTAGGTCACCCATCGAGGACGAGTAAGGTCTCATGAGGGTTTCACAGATGATATACCCACAAAATCACACACAAATAAAATAAAATCAAACCTAACACCCTTAACCATATTTGTCTCAGAATCTTTTACTTTCAAATGTCAAGATTAGCAATCAATCCAGATTTAGCATTGGGAAATTTAAAGGATCAATTTCAACATATGGTTCACACATAAACATGACAGGTATGAATATATCAATATTATGGATGAAAATCTACCACGCCTTAGTCACATCAAGATCCATCCTTACTATGGATACCCTCTATTTTTTTTTCTCTTAGATTCATGGCTACAAATGTATAGAAACACTCATGTATGTGAGCTAAGATGATAAAGATAACAAAAATGACTCACATATATAAACAAAGAAGGCTCATGTTCTTGTGGATAAAACCTCATGGAAGATATCAAATACTTGCCAAATGGACCGAACCATATGCTTAACTCTTGTGACTAATCTCCATCAGATCAAAGGCTGCTCATCTTGAGAATCAAATAGGACTTACTTATTGGTTGTAACGGGGTTTAAGGTAAAGAAGGGCATGGAGTGTTTTAGGAGTGTGGTGCTAAAAAGGTCAAGAGCTAGTGGAATCTAATAATTAGATAAAATATAAGCATAACTCCACATCAATGATTAATGATACACCTCTTCGTCTTCACACCAAATTAAAACATGAATAGAACTTTCTCAACCTTATCTCCATAACTCCCTTTCTTCCTTATATCCTAACATTTTTTTTTCTTTTTTTCTTTCTTTTTATTTTTTTTCATTTTTTTTCAATTTTTTTTAATCTTCATTTTTTTTCATTCAAATATTTTTTCTCCACCAAACATAACCAATCCCCTTTCTCAGGATAAATACATATATTTCTTTCACATACACACATACACAACCACTCTTCATATCCATAATGATTTGATTTCCTTCCACTAGCTATAAGCAAGGGTAAGGATATTAAGGCCCGAGGGTTAATGTGGGTAATAATTTTTTTTTATGCTCCATGTATAGGCTCAAAAGGGTTTCTATAGGGTGTACATCATGTATACACAAATCAGGTTAAGCTATTTGGTCATGTGATGGAAAATTCCTAAGCTGCCTTTATCATTTTCTCAATCAGAGCATATTTTGACTATAAGCTTCGACTAGCACAAGAGTAAGTTCTAGTAATCTCTATAGTCCATTACAAGATCTATGGAAAATAATTTGATCAAAGCAATTAAACATATATGAGGTTTACAAAGAAAAATTTTGAAGCCAAGAAAAATAGATGATTTTGTGTAAATTCGCTCAGAAAAAGAAGGTACATATGGTTCAAAAACTCACTGAGGAATATGATGAATCTCAACATGCCATGTTGGTGATTAGACAATCATACATATTATTTCTCCATTCACATTTAGGCATGTAGATATGTGTTCCCTATATCGAAATTAACACAAAAAATCTCCACTTACTTTATCTCAATTTCATGATCATCTTTTTGTTAGATTTCAAAGATATACTCCTCATTAACTAATTAAGGGTCCTACAATTGTAAAAACACTAAACACTCTAAAAAAAATCTAAACATTTTTTTTCAATTTTTTTTTCACTTACATAAAACACACGCACCCCCACACTTAAATCACACACTGTCCTCAATATGTAAACAACTAAGGAAACATGAAATTTAATATATGGAGAAAACAAAATAAATAAATAAATAAATAAATAAATAACTAGAGGATAGAAAACTCCCTTATCACATTGGGTTGCCTCCCAAGTAGCGCTTGTTTTTATGTCTTCAGTCTGACATAACCTCGGTTTACTCGTTCAAGGTGGATACGTCCACTTAAGAGTTGCTTCACCAAATCCTTCCTTGTGATGATCATCTTTATCTTGTAAGGAAGAAAAAGACAAAATTTTAGATTTAATGAATGATTTAATCCAGCAAGAACGTAACTTACCTAGCATGGAATTTAAGCTCGTGTGTAAAGAGATAATGTAATAATGTTTTGCCCAATGTCCATATATGCTGATCTCTCTATCAACGGAAGAAAATATTTTCCCATATCAAAATCTTTAAACACATCCTTCCAACATAATCTCTCCTTTGGAGCATCGCACTTCTTATTAAATGTATCCAAGATGATTTGATTACTCTCTTCACTCTTGGATCCATACAACCTGCTAAAAGAGGGAAAACAAGGAGTGTGGTCAGCATAAATAAAATCAACGTGGTTCAAAGGCTTACCTTGTGTCTCATGGTCATATCCAAGCAAAAGTGGGGAATAAATGTTCAAAGATGGTATATGGTAGGTGAAAGTGATAGTCTTGTCATCCATATACTCCTCTTTGTTCACTTGATCCTCATTTTGATGAGATTCTTCTTCTACTTTTACAAGCTCTTCTTCCACCTGATCTTGCTTTTCAATGTTCTCCATGGGAAACTCCTCAACTAGCTCATCCTTACATTCGGATATGACATCATCACCCTCATAACTCTCACTTGAATTTGGAATTGAAGTACTAGAGAGCTCTTCTTGTGCTTGTAATTGATTCATCATGTTTACCATATAACCCATTTTCTCCTCTAGCACTGACACTCTTTCATTTTGTCTAATCTGACTTTGCATCAGTTGATTTAGGCTGTTTGTCAATGCTTCAAAAAGCTTATCCATTTATTCTGAACTTGAGGGCTCTGAAACTGGAGAAGATTCTTGTTGAGGATATTGATAATATTTTGAAGCTTCATAATCATGTGTGTAAGGGTCTTGATATGGCACAGAATAATGATAATTCATCTCCCATCGAAAGTTGGGTTGATGCCTCATTCCAGAATAGTATGTGCTTGTATAGGGATCATGTCCTTGAAAACCATTGAAAGATTGAGCATTAAGTTGTGTCCATCCTCCTCCTCTAATAGCTTGTTCATGGTAGGCATATGGATTTCCTTGTGTATGATACACTCCACTTGTATTAACAACTCCAGTAGCTTTAGCAACCTGCAAAACAAGAGCAGTGAGTTTGTTAAGTTTATTATTCAGACTACTCGGACTTACCTCATTTACTCTTGCATTAGGATTCATGCAAAGTTGTCCATAACCAAAGGATCCTCTCATAGCCACCTGAAAACACTTACACTTCAAAGGAAAAGGTTAATAACAAAACACACCAAAAATCCTAAGAAAATCTAAAACAAAACTAAAAGAAAAAAAATACAAACACTAAAAATAAAAACACACTAAAAATACTAGCAAAATAAAAGTGAAATTATCAATCCCCAGCAACAACGCCAAAAATTGGTGTGGCCGTAGCCGGTACGCAATTTAAACCCTCTTGTTGTCAATTGTAGCACTCGTAAATAAGGGTATCGTTCTAGGCCAGGGATTGAGAGGGCTCACCTCTATCTAACTAGCTTAAACTAAAAATAAAAATAAAAAATCCTAAATAACACTAAATAAATAAATAAGAAAAATATAAATGGGGGTTATAAAAATAATAAAGGAGTAAATAGAATAAAGTAAACTAATAATAAAAATAATGAAAATATGGGAAACTACAGATATGAGAAACATGTTAGGGAAATAAAAATCGACCACTAGATTAGGTCGTAATATAATATTTATTTCTAAGTCATCTTTTAATCATGAGAATGAGATCGACCAAGTTGTACACCAAATACATGTCCATACACCTTATATTACTTCCCTTAATTAATTAATACGACCACGTGCCTATATTAACCCTATTAAATACTAGCAGTATAGCACCAACAAGCGGCTCCTATATTTAACTAGATTTAATGCATTAAGTGTAAGTGGAAGGCTGTCAATCTAAGTACCCAAACTAGTACAAAAAGCATGTCTAGCTGTATTTCCTTTCCTTGACCCACACGTATCGAAACGTTTTACCACTTCGGTTAGAATCACAAAACGATTAGGTAAATTGTTATCTAACCTAGCTGCAATTTATATATATAAATTCTATTATATTTAGATGGCCACCTAGCAGGCAAATAATCCTATATACTGTCACTTATGAGGAACCAGAACAAGGCATGCACCAAATAAACTATACTTGACAAAATCATACATATAAACGATAACAATTAACATAGAGTCAAGAAACAATCTCACGAAACAAAGAAAATAAAATTATAATTCAAATCATAATCTAGGGTTTCAATTCATTCCCTAACAATAAACAATCAGCCAACCATAATTATAGAATTAATTACACAAAAATATATATCTAAAATATAAATTAAAAATAAGAGAAAGAAATAACCAGAATTAATTTTGAATAGACGATCAAGAATTTATTCAGATAAAAATTAATTTTATCTAAAATAAATTCTATCGGTATAAATTTCTTCCTTATTTTCTTCCTTCTCGGTCTTGGATTTCCGTGCAATATTCTTTTTCTTTTTCTTTCTCTCGGTTGACTTGCGTCTGCTGCTTGTTCTGTGCGCTGAGGCTTCGATGTCCGTGTGTCGTCCGAAGCTGTGAAGGCTTCCCTTCCTCCTCGACGTGCGGCTCCCTATGCCTCGCGTCAGAGCTTGTGAAGGCTCTCTCTCTCTCTCGCCTAATTAATGCGGCTCTGCCGCCCACCTCCAGACGCGCCCTGCGTCTCCCTCGCCACGTTAGCCCTCAGTCTGCGTTTTCTTTCGTTCCGTGCAGGCGATGGAGGTAGCTTCTTTCCACGTCAGCCCTGCGCTGACTCTTCTTTAATTATTGTTTTTGTTTTGTGCGGCTTGTTTGGTTTTCGCTGCAACTTCTTTTCGTTTCAGGCCTTTGGGCCTTCGGCCTTTGGCCGTGTGTCCAAAGGTCTTATTTCTTTTTTTTCTTTTATTTAAAAACAAAACCTCCAAAATAAAATTCAATAAATATTAATAAATAATATTTTATTCTAAATTTACTTAATTTATATCATTTTAGCTCAAATAATAATATTTATGCAATTTTTACCACTTAAACATAAAACAATAATTATTCCCCTATATTAGTTAAATAAACTACCAAAAACTAAGATTATAAGGGTTTAAAATGTGTCAAAATATGAACTCAACACCTACCTCTTAGGCATAGACATAAACCTCAAACCTCTAGCAGTGGCCTGCTAATGGCCTACACCCTCAGCATACTCTAATTGAGAGTCATAACCCTACAAATCATTCTCTACTCCCCAAACCAGAAGCCAGATCATCATAGTGACCACATAAGTTTAGTATCAATATAGTGAAGTATTGATAAAAGATACTACCAAAACATATGGTAAGTCTCATACAGTAGATTGTGGTCACATAATAGCATAGTGATATTATATTGGCATAACTCAAGTACAACAAGGCATGCTTGTATGGAAATCATGGAAGTATATAAATATGGTAAATAAATTTAATCCATATAATATAACCTATATTAGAATTCCTCCTTTAGTGACCGCACAAATTTTGGTTAACAAGACGTTTTTTCAACCACACCTAGCTCTCCACCATGAACAAAAGTTATGGTAGCACATATAATCACAATGGGATACCACACCCATCACAAAAGATCAATATATATTGAAAGGACTTTGTTCGAGGATACCACACCCACCACACATCGAGTGCACTTGCCAAAAATTGGGACGTCACACCCACTACACATGGTCGAAGTACACCAAGGAGGCTTGTACTAGGATACCTAACCCACCACACCTTGAATGTCTCCACCTTGAGAGCTAAAAAGTTGGGATACTACACTCACCTAAGCAAAGGATAATACAATAGGAGACTTGTACTAGGATACCTCACCCACCCAAGCTAGATAGTGATGTCATGTCAGTATGCCATAATATAATCCTATAACTCCAAGATATGCATACACTCCCCTACTAATTCTAACCCAATATAAAAGGAAATAGGCATTGAGTGAAAAATAGAACTAAGGGAGACTTTTTCACTAACTTCTGATAGCTACTCTGAAAGAGAAAATGGATCGAATGAAATCTTAAACCATTCATTTATATTTTAAAGTGATATCACAAATCACAACAAAATGCACACATGACCAAATTAGGTGATTTCAAGTGATAACACCAAATACAATTAAATTTCATAATTCAACCAAATTTGGTGTTTCAAAGTGATAACACCAAATACATCATAAGACATTAAAGCCACCATTTGGGTATTTAGATATGACACCAAACTTAACTAAATTCAAGTCTCAAATACCATCATGATGATTCTTATTAAATCAAGTCAATCATAGTTGAAATTATAATTTAAATGTTGTAAATACATGGAGATATCAATACAAAAGATCTAAAAGAACACAACAATCTATAAACAAACCAATCATCTTCCAACCAAACCAATTGATCGGTCTCTTGACTAGTTGACTGGTCTGGATGTACCAAACCTAGACCAAAACAACACTAGAGAACGAATTAACTATTTGGCCTCACTGATTGGTTGTTCATGAGGATTAGTCGATCGATAGTCCAACTAGCCAATGAGTTTAAGAAAAGGCCAACTATTTTGGCTCGCAAAGAAACTAGTCAATGTGTTTGACCAACTGATTGATTGGTCATATGAATCAGTCGACTGGTTTGGTCTAACTAATTAATGGGTTTAAGTAGAGGCCAAAACATTATGGTCTGCAAGGATACTAGTTAATGGGTTTGACCAACGATCAATTGTTCATCAAAAATAGTTGATTGGTTTGTTAAACAAATGAATAGATCTTGTGACTAACTGATCCAAAGCTCCAAACTATTCAATTATTCACATAACTAATCGATGGTTTCAAGGAACCAATCGATTGGTCTAGGTAAAATATTACCCAGACTTGCGATACACACACCAAAATTTACCACATTTTACTATATTAATCTTAACATGCTTTTATGTCAAAAAATACATAAAAATACATGTTGCGCACATAAAATCATATAGATATATGGTAATATGCATACTCAAATAAATCATACTCAAATGGCCAACTTATGCTTAAAATTAGAGAATTCTAGCCATACAATTTTATGAATAATTATACCACATGCTTAGATTACAAAATACAAATTAGATCATGCTCACACATACACCAAATACAAGGAACCCCAATAAATCACATAACCCCATTTATGTTAAAGATAAAAATACATTACCTTAAAGTAATTCTTTTAGCATAAAAAGCTCCTACTTGATGTCTATCTAGCATAACCTTGATTCCTATTAGAATCAAAGTTAAAACCCTTAAAAATCATTTTTCAATACTTCATTAAAATCAATGAAAGAAAAGAATAAGAACACAAATACCACCTTTTTCTCAAAAATAGAGTGTCAAGGAAGAGCTGAAATCTTTAACCTTTCTCAACCTTATTTCTTCCTTACTTAAGGAAACAAAGAGAGAAATAAAACCAACATTAGAAGAAGATAAAGGAACATAATGCTTGCATAAGTAAGGGATAAAATTAGAGAAAGGCTTTATTTTTTCTCAGCAGAGAAGAGAAGAGGGAAAATGAAGGGATGCTCAGTACTTGAAAAATTTTGCACAAAGAAAAGGGAGAAAAAAGCAAGAAAAGTAAGTTAGGAATGAGAAAGGATTAGAAATTAAAGTTATAGAGGAATGACCGGGTTGGCATTCACAAGAAAGAGGGGGATAATACTAGGGAGATCGAGTGTGGGAAACCAAGAAGTGAGGGATAAATTGATAGGGGTGGTGGAGGTTGAGCACAGTCAGGAATGAGCATGGCAGTGGGTTGGTAAGTTAGGAGGTGGTGCACAAAGTCAATCTCTCAACCCCAGCTACCAAAAAAGAGAGGGAGAGATGAGGGAGAAGAGAAAAGTTGAAGCTTGCCTCAAAAGTACCTTTTGGAAAAAATTTAGCTAATTAAAATTATGTAATGATATAAATAATGTGAAAATAATCCCAACGAACTAAAACATGCTTATTAGAATAGTTGGACTCTAATAAGAAGTTTTCATAAATATTAGAGAGAATTTTAAATTGAAATAAAAAATGGATGTGAAATCATAGGATAACCAGTTGATCAATTTGGGAAAACTAGTTAATTGGTTTGTCAAAAACAAGAATGTCAATTTCTCAATGCACCAATCAATCAGTACACCTGAAGTTCACATTTTATTATAATTTCAAACCCATTTCAAAACTAAAACTAATTTATTTTATACCAACATAATTTTAAATATATTTTAAAGGATTTTGGGGTGGAGTATTACACAATCACTTATGGGGAGGATAGATGGAAGACAATTATTCAAGTAAATTACAAAAATTATTTTTATCACTTTTTAAATATTATTAATGTAATATCCCAAATTTTAGCTAACCTAATACTGTATAAATTATATCTTAATCCAATTCTAATCCTACGAAAAATCTTATTTTAGATTTAACTCAATTTCTTAATCCCAAAACTTTAACTGAATCCAAATCCTTGACTCGAATAATTATCCTTTGAAATTTTCATGACAAATGAAATTGGATAAAATGGTAAAATTAGGGGTTTATGGACATTATGGTCATTTGACTTAATACACCTTTTGTAAATAATTGGATATGACCTTAGGGTTTTACTTTAACTAATTAGAAATAAAGGGAAATGGCTAAGAATAAAAAAGAAATTTTTTATGCAATGTGTGATATCTGTGGTCATCCCATAAAATATTAATACTTAAAGTGGAATACCTCAAGTTTGTGAATGGTTTCTCTCTAGGGGTAGCTACCTTAGAGATGAGGTAGGAGTCATCGATTTATTTAGTTTTCTGGTATGCCAGCTGTGCCCCAGTAAGGCCCTAGTCTACTCTATGGGTGACCTACGGGCCCTATAGGGGGTATCGATACTTAAGGATTAGATGACCTAAATGTGGAAGGTACTATGTTGCTTTGTGTATCCATATAACTAGAGTACTGTTATGCCTCTAGGTTGAATGGTTGGAGGGTACCGTGTTGCCATGTACGTCTGTATGACTGGTGTTTTTTTATGTCTTCGGATTATTATTGTACCCCCCTCAAGTAACTAAAATTTGAAATAATCATTGTGTGAATATTATAATGGGTTGTTCAGGATTTAATGTTTTTGATAGCTGTCTTTACGTGTTATATATTATGATATGAGGTTTAGTAGTTGCTTTTGTGCCCTACTTTGGTATCTGAAATTTATATGGATGGTTGTGTTAGTATTTGCCTTAATGTCCTACCTTGGTATGTGAGTTTATTTTGACTATATTAGTTGTGTCCATTTTATGATAGTATGCTTCCCTGATAAACCTATGTTATATTCTTTTTGTACCTCATGTGGCCTTACATGTTGGTGTTAGTGTAATGATTTTCTTAGTACCACAGCACTGATAGATTTTGTTTCTCGGTCCCTTGCCTATTCAATGGGCAGCAATGACCTTATAGGAGTACCTTGAGGGTTTATCTTGATGGCTTCTAGTAGAGGGTTGAGAGTTAGGACTATTCGGTGTTTACTTTGGTATCTTTTGATCCAAATATTTCATGGACTCTTCTATCCCTTGTTATTTCTCCTTTTGTTATATTGTAACTATTTTGCCTAATCTTTTTGTATTTATCAATACAAAATAAATTTGTAATTTCTATTTTGTTCTGATGTTATAAATGTTGCTTAAGAAAAGTGATGTTTTAGCCTTAGCACTTAGTATAAGGATGTCAGAGGATGCCAATCTTATATTGAGTGTGGCAGTAACACCTATTATTTTTGTAATTAATGCTTATATAAAACGATATTTTTAAGTAGTAAATTTGGGGGCGTTAGAATTATGATATATAGTGTTTAATAAACTTTTTTATTCTTGCAAAATCTAAGTTGTAAACACTTTTGAAACAAGACAATTGCCCATTTATATGAGCTTCGGCTAATTTTTGGTGGTACTCATGCAACTAAATAATATTCATGGGTTCCATCTCAAGGGAATCACTCAAAATTTGATAAGAATGGTGAAGAGCTAAGAAAAAGTAGTGCGGGTCCTAAAGTCCAAACAATCATTAAGATTGAGGGTTGTGATTATAATGATTCAAAGGGTGTGACATACTAAAAGGAAAATTCAAGCAACAAGTTTTCTAAGAGTCCATAAATTAGTTCTAGTAGAAGAAAGGAGTCACCTAATGAAATGTTTGATAATAAGTTTTTATAATTATGTGAATCAACATTTAAAAGTAACAATTATCCTCCTTCGTCAATGCCCCAGTCTTCAATAACCCCCACCATAAAAGAATGCTTATCTATTTTGATGAGTTATTTGTCCTTGCTACTTGTGCTTTTAAGGATCCTGATAATAGAGACATATAGATATCTATGACTCCCCAAAAACACATTGTTTGGTTAAATCTTTAAGAGATCCACCTAAGAATTGATAAGGGATATTAGGTTATTATGGTATTTTGTAAAAGACTAAGCTTGTTTAAGGCTCTTTTTTTCTCTTTGTAAAACCATGAAATATAAATTCTCTTATTTATGTTGAACTTATGCATTTTTCTTGAGTTGTGAATCCTATTATTTTAGAATGGGTATGCCAAATTACAAATTTCTGTTGTTCATTCTTGAAAACATAGTACTTATAATGTTGTCTTCTCTAGCTATATCATCTATTTTATAAATTCTTATTAATTCCATATGTATAATATAAGTGATGCATTTATTTTGTATAGATGGATGATAAGAAAAAAAAGAACTACTACTACTATTACTTATACTATGACATTTGCAAAAAAGAATAAAGATATTTGTTGAAAAGCAAGCTTGTTTAGATTTTGGTGAAACAGGTCACCAGTTAGTCTAACGTATATTAAATGGACATGATAGGCTATGCCAAGATTTATTTAGAATGAAGAATGATGTTTTTCTTAGGTTATCAAGTTTTTGGAGATCAAGAAGTTTGTTAAGTGATACTTATAATATGATTGTTAAAGAACATTTAACAATTTTTATTATTATATATAATTGGTCACAATGGAAGGAATAGAGTAGTGTGAGCTAAATTTTAGCACTTTGAAGAGACCATTAGTAGATATTTCAACAAGATTTTAATTGCTATATCAAATATTGTTGGTGAGATTATATGGCATCATCAAAGCATTGTTGATGTCCCTCCTAAGATAAAAAATAATTTAAGACTTTGGTCTTATTTTAAAGATTGCATAGGAGCGATAGATAAATATAACTTTAATTTATATATTATGTATAGAAATATTATAGTTGAATAAATGAACTTATATTTTATGTTGGCAAATATTATGTGATTGATTCAGGTTATCCTAATACATTAGGCTATCTTGCTTTATTCAAGGATATAAGGTATCATCTATCCAGTTTTCAAAGAGTTGGCGGTCCGTAAAAAAAAAAGAATAGTCATTCAATCATTTACACTCTTTAGTGTGAAATGTAATTAAGCATTACTTTGGCATTTTACAAGCTCATTTTCCTATCTTAAAAGAGATGCTGAATTATAATTTGGAACAACAAATGTTTATTGTTATTGCAATAATGATAATCCACAATTGTATTAGATTGAATGGAACAGATGATATATTATTTAATATTTTTGTAGTAGAGAAATATATGAAGAAAATAATAGGAATAATGATGTTGGACAACATGTATAGAGTAGAGCTGCTAGAAAAGAAAAAATAATATGGTATAGGTCTGTATATGATATTTATCATTCAATTCACTGAGTTATTTGTTTTTATAATGTTTATTATGACCGTAAGAATGTTCATTGCATAACATAAACTTTGAACTATCAAGATTTTAGATATTAGTAAATTTTATAAAATTTGTTTACTAATTGTTAAGAATTTTTTAATAATTTTAGAATATTTTTTTATAAGTTTTAGTACTTTATAATATCTTTATACTTTTTTATGTTTCATATATTTTTAATGTTTAATATTAAATAATTTATATAATAATCATTACCAAAAGATATAGATATATAAAGATGAAAATAAAAGATGAAATTTAAAAAGCAAATATGTAGAAAAATAAAACTCTAGCACTAGTAAATACAATAAATAATTTTTTATATTAATTACTTATATAATAAAAATTAAAATAGACATGTAATTTACTAAATAAATTACTTCTTAAAAAGTAATTTTTATCAAACAGTAATTATTAAATATAAGTAACGTGAAACCGGGCAAAATCACGGTATGCAATATGTTCGGGTCGGCAGTCTCTTTGTTCCTCAAAGGAATCTCGAAAGAAGAAGAAAAGTAATATATTTGTTCAAGCCGAATAAGCCGGTAGCGAAGCAGCTAAATTACGAAGAGCGAGGCAGCAAAAAAAAAAAAAAAAAAAAAAAAACTTTGTCACCAACCATTCAAAAGCAACACAGGGATGGCACACGACGAACTCGCGCCCTCGCGTGTAACGTCCCTTCCTTCGTGCTCCTGACACCAGTACACTCCGCAGTTTTTGGGACAATTTTTATTTCTTCGTCATCCAAGTTTGTTTCCTCACAAATTACTGGCCTCCCACCGCCTTAATTATGATCCCCGTCTCCCCCACCCTCCTCACTTCATTAATTGCACTTATAACATACACATCCAAATCGATATCAACATCAACATCATCATATATGCTAATTAGATAATATAAACTTAGATTAATTCCTTCGATCCCTGTCCTCAGTTCCGTTGCAATATTTGAAAAAAAAATGAAGATGATGGAGTGCTGAGCGTTGCTACATTTCTTATTACCTTTATGTGCGCACTGGACTGCCGAAGAAATGACCTTCTCTGTTCTTGTTGATGTTACTACCGGAGCCCTTTGTCCCGGCGCTTCTACTTGCTCTCAAGCTCTTTATCTTAATGGTCTTCAACAAACTGTACGCTTGCCCATCCTTCCTGTTAGTTCATATAGTTGCAGGGAAAGAAAAATAATGACGAAAATGAGAGAGAGACTGAACTTGGATAACTCTACTATATTGTATGTTTCAGTGCAGATATGTACATATATACAATAAAGAAAATGGTGTTTTCTACAACTGATTTTTATCCAAACAGGACTTTAACAAGATAATCCTAAGTGCCCTTATTTGTCTTTCTTTAATTCTAACACCCTCCGCAAGCTGGAGCATGCCCAGCTTGGAAAGTGTTGAAGAATGATTTTTGCGAGGAAATTTTTTGGTGAAGATATCAGCCAGTTGAACACTTGTAGGAACATATGATAGAGAAATGAATCCAGTGTTTAGTTGTTCCCTAACATAATGATAGTCAAGCTTGATATACTTTGTTGCTGCTTGATTATGACACTTAAGAGGTATAGGTGTGATATTGGGAATACACAATTCATGTAAGAGACGGCCGAGTCAAGAAATTTCAGCAGTAATGTGACGCATGGATCGGTATTTAGCCTTAGTAGAAGATAATAAAACTATTTGTTGCTTCTTTAACTTCCAACTCATAGGACTACCTCCAAACAAAATAAGAAACCCACTTACATATCTGCTGGAATAAGGGCAAGAAGTCCAATCAGAATCATAGTATGTTGTGAGCTTAAAGTCAGGAGAGGAGTTAAGTAGTATTCCTTGTGATGGTTACCCCTTGAGACATATGAGAATGTGTTGAGCTGTTGTCTAGTAAGACTTGCAAGGATGTTGCATAAATTGACTTAAGAGTTGGATAGAGAAAGCTAGGTCTGGACGAGTATGAAGAAAAAAAATTCAATTTGCCAATAAGTTGGCGATACATAGAAGGATCCTCAAAAGAATCATCCATTTGTTTCTTAAGCTTCAGGTTCATATCCAAAGGACTGACAATAGTAGAGGCATCATGTGGTAAGAAGTCAAACAATAGCTCGTTGACGAACTTCCTTTGTGTGACTAAAATCCCATCAGTATCTGGAAGAAATTCCATGCTAAGAATATAACAAAGAGAACCCAGATCCTTGATCTTGAACTTGTCATCAAAGACTTTACAGATTGGATTTCTGTATCATTGTTACCAGCAACAAGTATATCATCTACATAAATGGCCATGAAAACAAATTGAGCATAGTGGGATTTAATAAAAAGGAAGTATTTGTTTAAGAATTGAACAAAATCCTTGGATATAAGAGCCTCT